>JAOTQE010077738.1:0-16071 GCA_025631205.1 Nesometra sesokonis
TCGTTGAGGCAAAAGTTACCCCCAACGAAGGTTACATAAATTATGATAATGAGGAGGTATTATTTTCACTGGTTACATTAAGTACACACTGAATGTCCACACCTGTTATATGGTTTGTCTCAGCCCCTTTTATTCCGTATAAAAATTTGTTGTATTCAAAATCACATATCACAGAGAGCGAACACCAACCACCCAGTCTCCTCTCTCATCTTTCTCTCTGAACCTCGTGTTCTCGTTGAAGCAAGTTACCCCCAATAAAGGTTACATAAATTATGATAATCAGGAGGTTTTATTTTCACTGGTTACAATATTGGTATTTAGCGAAGAATATTGCACCACATTGTACAAGTGCTATTAAAAGAAACTGAATATATCCTGATTAATTAGGTCTATCTCAAGTGATAACGATTTAATTTTTCCTTTTTAGGGCATCGTTAATGACTGGCCGTCATGTTCCCAGGACTGGTGTTTATCCTGGTGTCTTTTACCCATCATCCACTGGTGGACTCCCACTCAACGAGACAACCATTGCTGAAATACTTAAACCACAGGGTTACAATACTGCCCTCATTGGAAAATGGCACCTTGGTGTTGGAAAGCAAGGCATCTTTTTACCAACCAATCAGGGATTTGATGAGTATTATGGGATACCATACACACATGATATGTGTCCGTGTGTCACATGTTTCTATCCCAAAGATCCATGTTACTATTCTTGCAGCGGAAACACATATGTGTCATGTCCGTTATTTAAAGATACCACCATTATTGAGCAGCCTACGGATTTAGTTACATTATCTGCACGGTACACTTCCAAAGCCAAGGATTTTATATCAAAATCTTCTCAGAATAAAAAGCCTTTTTTCTTGTATTTTGCATTTCATCATACACATAACCCTCATTTTGCTAGTAAGAAGTTTCGAAATACGACGATAAGAGGCGCTTTTGGAGATTCTTTGGCTGAACTGGACTGGAGTGTCGGAGAAGTTATACAACAACTTAAAGACAGTGGTGTTGAGAATGATACTCTCGTGTTCTTCACATCAGACAATGGGTAAGTACAGTTAAACCTCCCTGTGCGGACCTCTCATAAGCGGACACCTCCCAAAGCGGACACTAATTCAAAAACTCGTTTGTTCTTCCTATCTAATCAGTGCATTTGGTACCTCCTGTAAGCGGACACCTCCCATAAGTGGACAGGTATGCTTTTTGCCTTAAGACTAAGATTTTTTGTATGTTAATTTACCTCCCTTAAGTGGACATTCTGGAAAATTTAGTGATTTTTTTTGTACAACGAATACAAATTTCTGTATAAAATCGTCCTTATTCTGTACTGGCTGAGAATCATATTACTGAACTAATCTTTAAAATGATAAACAATATTAAATTTTATTAAAATATAAAATGCAGTGTATAGACATTTACGAGTTCATTTGTGTTGAGAAGGCTGTGAAATATGAGCAAAAGGGCTTATACATAAATTTACAACTTCGGCCCTATATCAACCGAAATTCTCCTAAGTGGACACACCTCATATGTGGCAGTACACAAGGTTCCATTTTTCAGGGGAGTATCCAGGAATTTGCGAAGGGATTGCTCAAACCTGGGTTGGGTTTTGAAAAGCCAAAAAAAAGCTTTTTTCCCCTATTTTACCCCCATTAACACGTTCTTTATGGTGCCAGTTATGATTTTGGAGAAGGGGGTGCTCAAGCACCTAAGCACCAGCCACCCCCGCCCCCCCAGATGCGCCACTGTTTTTGGTACCAGTACTGCGCTTTTTGAGGATGCTTTGATGCCTGATGGCATGGGTTTTCACCATTCCATGAGATCTAAAGTACAGTATATTTCCTTGTCTCTCCATTCAAGGAGTAATAGTTGTGGGCGACTCCCTACTTTTCAATATTTCTTATTGGTTTTGTGTATCCCGGCTTTTGTAGTTCAGTTCTGTATTTATATTTGCTGTCCAAATATACACGTATCTGCTTCTTTTGATGCCAAAGTAAATTGTGTGAAAATCTTTGTTTCAATGTTAAGTTTAAAGGCAAAAAAAAAAAACAATGGCTGATTTTACAGTGGTTATACAGTGACTACAATATTAACAGATCATGACTGAATATAACTTGTAATTCTTTTATAGACCCTGCTTAGTACATTCAATCCATGGAGGTAGCGCAGGTTTATTAAAGTGCGGTAAGGGGACAACGTATGAAGGAGGGCAACGTGTGCCAGGTATAGCATACTGGCCTGGTAGAATAAAAGCAGGAAGGACATCACATCTTGCAAGCACTCTGGACTTGCTACCCACCATTGCAAGTATTGTGGGTGCACCATTACCAAATGTTACCATTGATGGGGTTGATATGTCACCAATACTTTTCAAGAGACAAAAGGTTAGAAGTTTTAAACAATTTAATTATACTTTGGATCTCCGTCCAACCTTGTTACTAATGTAATTTTTTAAAATTTTGTTTTAGGCCCAACATTAGCTTTGCTGGTTGGCAGGATACCACTTTTCTATAACAATTGTTTATTTTTCAATTACTTTATGGGTAATTTTCTGAAAACCGTGTCTCCATAGATCAAAACTTCAAATGGTCATATCTTTGGATCAACGTATCCAATAAATGTCATTTAAAGTGTAGATTACAGCTTATATTATGCACTAATAGTAGGTACTAATATTAAAGTCAATTTTGGATTTTCCTACAAAGAGTGGTGAGACCTCACATATTGTATTGCGATTGAGGTCTGTTGCTGCTGGTACAAACTGCTGTCTTTACTCCTTCATACCAACAGGCGTCCAGGAACACTAAGGACTCGTTGTCTAGGAACTGATTCTCAGGCGATTTAATATCTTGACTGTTTTTAGTGAGTTCTAAGATGAGCAATGTAATTTTCTCATTATGAGGATGAATAGTTTATGATTATGTATGAGAATTGCTGTTTGCATGTCTGCCTATGCATGCCAATTCTGCTATTGCGCGAGAATTTCCTATCTGTGAGATGTCCAAAGTATGTCCCAGTGCATGAGAGTGCATTATGGGTGAGAGTTGGCAGATATACACTTTGTGTATCCCTTCTGATGACATAACAAATGTCAAATTATTGAATTAAGGCACGATGGTGTGAATCGTTTATTGGAGTATGCAATATATATCTGAAAATATTCAGTGTACTTATTCATTTATTTTTAAGTCAAAGCAGTTGGCACAGCGTTTGCGTTTTGGACTTCCAATCACGAGGTCGGTGGTTCGAAGCTCACTCTGGTCGGGTGTTTGTGTTTTTAGGTAAGAAACTCCAAGTTGCCTCTCTCCACCCAGGAAAGTGGGTACCTGGGAGGTACAAATGCCATATGCGCTGATTCCGGCTGCAACATTATGGAATGGATTCTATTCTATAGGTGTTGCTTCCAATGACTAGGGGTACTAATTGTGAAGCACTTTGAGGCCTTGGCAATAAGCGCTATTTAAATGTCAAATATTGTTATTTTAATAAACCTAGCAATTTTTCTCATATTTCAGAGTGACAGAAACACATTTTTTTATTATACAACATATTGCAAACCAGAAATTGGTGTTTACGCTGTTCGTTATAAACAATACAAGGCTCACTACTACACGGCTGGAGAGAGTAACTCTGGTAGAAATAACCACGACTTGGATTGCAGACCAAGCGCAAATGAAACCGCACACTCACCGCCACTACTCTACAATCTCAACGAAGATCCGTCCGAGCAGTACGATTTGAGCAGTGATCCTGTATATGCATCAATATTATCAAAGATAGACAGCATAAAAGTTAAATTTGAAAAGAATATGGTGTGGAGGGAAAGTGAAATAAAGAAAAAGAGTGATCCCAGTGTGGAGCCATGTTGTAATAAAGGTTGTACACCCATCCCAGAATGCTGCAGTTGTAATAATAGTTGGCATACAAGGTATAATTGGCAGTATTGAGAGATGCCAATTATTAATGGACCATGTCCAAATAGTTCTACTGCAGCTACTGCAGTAATCTATTGCTATTAAGTCTACTGCAGTAATCTATTGCTATTAAGTCTATTGTAGTTACTACAGTAATCTATTGCTATTAAGTCTACTGCAGTAATCTATTGCTAAGTCTATTGTAGTTACTGCAGTAATCTATTGCTATTAAGTCTACTGCAGTTACTGCAGTAATCTATTGCTATTAAGTCTAATGCAGTTACAGCAGTAATCTATTGCTATTAAGTCTACTGCAGTTACTGCAGTAACCTATTGCTATTAAGTCTACTGCAGTTACTGCAGTAATCTATTGCTATTAAGTCTACTGCAGGCACTGCAGTAATCTATTGCTATTAAGTCTATTGTAGTTAATGCAGTAATCTATTGCTATTAAGTCTACTGCAGTTACTGCAGTAATCTATTGCTATTAAGTCTGCTGCAGGCACTGCAGTAATCTATTGCTATTAAGTCTGCTGCAGTAATCTATTGCTATTAAGTCTACTGCAGTTACTGCAGTAATCTATTGCTATTAAGTCTACTGCAGTCACTGCAGTAATGTATTGCTATTAAATCTACTGCAGTTACTGCAGTAATCTATTGCTATTAAGTCTACTGCAGTTACTGCAGTAATCTATTGCTATTAAGTCTACTGCAGTTACTGCAGTAATCTATTGACATTATGTCTACTGCAGTTATCTATTGACATTATGTCTACTCTAGTTACTGCAGTAACCTATTGACATTATGTCTACTGTAGTTACTGCAGTAATCCAGTGTTATGTTTTATTTTGTGACTGCATTAGTACACAAGGTCTCATCTCAACAGATGTTGCTGTTGTTCGCTTTCAGAAACTGTATTAATAGTATTGTAACAGAATTACTGCAGTAACTGCAGCAACTGCAGCAGGATAATTTTGACACTGTCCCTAAGTTCATTTTCAGTGGTTCACTGATCATTGCATAACAATTTAAAGGTGCATTCCTTCCAAAATCCACCAAAATTAAATTACTTTTGGAAAATCACCCGTTTATTATCTCTAAAATAATAAGCATTAGTCACCCGTATACTTTATTTTTTAACAGAAAAAAAACTAATAATAATGATCAACCTCTTTCAGGCTTATTCATCTGCTTTATTTTTTAGGAGCCACCAAAAAGTCAAACTCTATACTTAATTTTTTAAGTTATTGAATACAATAGTAACATCTAGAATATTTTAATTTTTTTTGACAACACAGAATTTTGGAAGAAATGAGCCTTTAACACTGACGTCAAAATATACATCCATAAGACAATGATGACTAAAGAATTAACTGTAATTGTTGGATTTATTTTTATATGTACATCTACTAGGTATATTTATATATAATACAAACATACTACTGTATATACAAAAGTATTATTTTACTAATTAATTGCTTTTCTTAAGTTTAGTCTCAGGAAATATAATTATCCCAACCTCTTTGTAAAGATATATACATCAATATTGTCTTTTATGCCAGTATTTATACAGTATGTTAAAATAACAGATTTTTATTTTACACATAAATAATTGTAATAATTTGATTTTGTATTGGTGCTAAATTTAAACACCTAGCGTGTTAAGAGCACATATGTAATTAGTTAACCCGCAATTCAACTTAACCTAAAAATATCAATATTGACAGGGTTCTATTTTTATTTAGAATTCACCAAACATTTTTATTCCAGTTGTTGTGGAAATAATTGGAATATAAGTTTTAAATAAAATGTATTTTATATTTTTAAACTTCATGGTACAGTCTCTGTTCCTTTTGAATAAGTATCATTCAGCTTTTCAAATACTGGTATTGGTGAGACAACCGGTTGAAATCTCTGTAAAATAAAGATAAACAAATTGTGTCATGTGTATAATTCAGTGCATTCACAATGCGGGTTGCCATGGACAAGCCGATTTCCAACTTCAGGGTCAACATCGCAGCTGCATTTTTAAGTGTGGCAGTGTGTGAATAGCTTAAAAAATGAGAACCATGGCAAAAACTGAGGAAGAATTCAATGAAAACCGTTTGTCTTAGACTGTAAATGCGAAGCCTACTCACAACATTAAGGCTAGACAGCTCGCAGGCGAAGGCTGCAGGTCAGCTTGACTTCAGCCTTTTCCATAAGGCACTACAGATTTCAGCCTGTCCGCTGCAACAGATAGGTGGCACACAGTGAATCCACCACATTGTGGCATAGCCAAGCCAAAGGAGAGAGCAGTTTTTTCTCAAAGTAGGCAGAAATACGAAAAAATGCTCTTTCCATTTTTTTCAAAACATACAGTTTTTAAGATTCAACTTTCATACTACATGACAATTTTCAGATATATGATCAATAAATGTTAAAAGAAATGATATTTCAAATGATCTTGTTTAATCACAGCACACAATTTTTCAAATGCAGTTTTCTCAAAACTCGCAATCTAAATGATGATTTAAACTTTGCAAGAAAACATCGTATAGAAGTGTTTTTTTTTTCGCATGTCAAAAACTTGTGTAGCCTCACAGGGATGTAATTATGCAGGGCGGAGGTGGGCGGAGCCACCAACCCTAAAAATGTTCCACCCACCCTAAAGCTTATTTAAGACCTACCACCCAGCCTAATTTCAACCTGCCACCCACCCAAGTATCTGAAAAAGGTAAAAATACTGTTTTTAGTCATCATGGCACCCGCCTTTACATTGTTGCTGACCCACCCTTGGATTTTTCTAGCTACATCCCTGGCCTCAAATGTAACTAAATTTTGAATTTTTTAAAACTTGTATATCCTTGGGCTTCGCTCTAAAACAAATTTATCTATTTTTCAGTATTATTTTAAAAGGTTAAAGTTTGTATTCTGTGTTAAAATGGGGATACAGGACTGCATACACTGATTAGGTTTGAGTCTAGTGCAGTTACTGCAGTAATCCAGTGTTATGGTTTCTTTGGTGACTGCATAAACACTCAAGAGTCTTATGTTGACATGTTGTCTTTCAGTTACTGATCTAATAATTTTTCAATTGCATTACTGCAGAAACTCCAGCAACAGATATTTTTTACATGATCCCTAAATATATTGCAATCTTTCAACCTGAATTGTAAGTTGACCATGTTTCATGTGTTGTTTGGTGTTGATAAATGTAATGCTATCATCATTTCAAATAAGACAGCAGGGGCGGATCCAGGATACAGCAAAAGGGGAGTGGGGGTGCATTTCCCAGGCCTGGGTGGCGTGGTTTCTGTTTTGATTTTGACAAGAAAAAAGAAACCTTATTTCCCAATTTTGCGTGTTCTATTGCCGTTTAAGTTATGCATGACACTTATTTATGTCTACTAGTTAGGGTCAATTGTAGACCCGGCGCTCCTAATATAAGGTGAGGATTGCAACTACATTTTTCCGATAATAGGGGCAGATAATAAAAAGAAGTTGTTCATATAGAATTAAAGAAATTTGAGAAGACTTCATACTAAAATGACTTGACTACAATTTAACGTAATGACAAATATACTTTAAAAAAAATGATGTCATAATCAAAACAAGTATTAAAATCATTAAACGTCAAATATTTTATCGTTTTTATTGAGTATGACGTCATTTGATATGTGTTTTTATTGTATACACAATGAAGGTTCACCTTGTTGTTCTAGTGTAGATATTTGTCAAACGTCGTGTAATTTCCATAAACAACATAGTTTTATACATTTATCAAAGATCATTATCATCACAGACATTGAAACTTCCAGATCAAGGAGAGTGTAAATGAGGTCAACTGAAATAAGTAAATCATATAGATAGTGTAGAGTGGAGTGGAGTAGGATAGTAGGAGTAGAGTAGGAGTGGAGTAAAGTATGAATAGAGTAGAGTAGGAGTAGAGCAGAGGAGTAGAGCAGGAGTAGCGTAGGAGTATAGTGGAATGGAGGAGTAGAATACAGTAGAAGAAGTAGAGGTGGAGCAAAGTAGGAGTAGAGTAGGAATAGAGTAGAGTAGGAGTAGAGGCATTGAGACTCAGATCAAGGAGTGTGTCAACTGAAATAAGTAAATCATATAGATAGTGGCCCTTGTCTATGTTAAATTATAACAAGTGACAAGCGTAAAATGCAACTGCTTCACCAAATGCTTCCTCAAAAGCAGAAATGTTCAAGACGGCATACCTCTGTTGTAATATTCTTTGTTTCATCTGTGTGACGGTAGAATTTGGTTCCATATGGGAGATGGCCATACTCAGATGTAGTGTGTAAGAGTGGTTCATAATCTCTGTGCCTTTTAGTACATGGTAAAAATCTGTAAGAAAATAAATGATCATTTTGGTTTTGCTTATTCGGTGTAATGAGACACCTAGAAAAGGCCTTGAAAGCGCTTTGACTTACTTCCAATATAAGTCCTTACTGGTAGGGATTTGGTACCTACTCTACTCCTAATCTACTCTACCCTTAGTCTCCTACTCTAATTCTACCTCTACTCTAATCCTACTGTACTCTACTCTACTTCTACTCCTATCCTACCTCTACTCTACTCCTCCCTCTACTCCTACTCCTACCTCTACTTCTACTCTACTTCACTCCTACACTACTGTACACCTACTCTACTCCTCTACTCTTACTCCTCCTACCTCTACTTCTACTCTATTTCACTACTTCACTCCTACTGTACTCCTACTATACTGTACACCTACTCCACTCCTACCTCAACTCTACTCCTACCTCTACTCTACTCCTACTCTACTTCACTCCTACCACTACTCTACCACTACTCTACCCCTACTCTACTCTACTACTTCACTCCTACTCTACTCTATTCCTACTCTTACTGTACTTCACTCCTACTCTACACTTTTTGGAAGTGTATTGTGTTCTTTAACATAAATACAAGCCAAGTTGTACACGGCACCAATGGCTTTAACATCTAATCAACTAAAATGAACATTAACATGTGTTGCTGTTGATAGTGGCAAAGCAGCAGCAGCTAAACTGTCATACTGGCCCTGGTATAAGCCCACTACATTGACCAAAAAATCCCAGTCAGTGTGTGATGTAGACAAATACCCTGGTACAAGCCCACTAACATTGAACATGGAATTACAGTCAGTGTGTGGTGTGGACATATACCCTGGTATAAGCCCACTACATTGAACATGTAATCCGAGTCAGTGTGTGATGTGGACATATACCCTGGTGTAAGCTCACTACATTGACCAAAAAATCCCAGTCAGTGTGTGATGTGGGCATATACCCTGGTATAAGCCCACTAAATTGACCAAAAAATCCCAGTCAGTGTGTGATGTGGACATATACCCTGGTATAAGCCAGTCAGTGTGTGATGTGGACATATACCCTGGTATAAGCCAGTCAGTGTGTGATGTGGACATATACCCTAGTATAAGCCCACTTTATTGACCAGAAAATCCCAGTCAGTGTGTAATGTGGACATATACCCTGGTATAAGCCAGTCAGTGTGTGATGTGGACATATACCCTTGTATAAGCCGACTTTATTGACCAACAAATCCCAGTCAGTATGTGATGTGGAATCAGTCAATTTCTGAGTGAGCTTGTTGAACTTGTAACTTACATGTTATCGTTAACTCTCATCACCCATTCCTTCATCTTCATCGCTTCTCTAGCCTCCTCTACTGATGTGAAGGATGTTGCAACTCTCAGTGTGGGCTGTAGTGGTTTGTATCTTTGCTTTACTACTCCTTCTGGTGTACGGAATGGACCCTGCATAAATCAAATGTAAATTATGTTGCATGCATTTAACAAGATTTTTATCTTTTAATTGTATCATGTAAACCAAACGTAATACTGTAGAGAACAGTATAATAATGACACAGGTCAGGGGGATCCAGGGTTTTGCTTTGAGGGTTTCAAGTTTACTGTAGGCACTAATTTCAGTAACCCAGATCACCTACTCCAGCCACACCACCAGGTGAAAAGACCTCTATATGAAACAAAAAAAAAATTTACCCTATTTTGCAACCATTTTACCAGTTTTGTGCTAGTATATGGTAGTACCATATGAAACTCCTTGTGGATCAGCCACTGCAGGTAAAGATCATGGGCGGTGGAAGAGGGAGGTTGGGGAATAGGGGACGCCCCACCCCACAGTGGTAACTCGGGAGGACAGTCCCCCCTGAAATGTCACTCCAACAACAAAATTCACAATCCTAAAACGGCATGTAAATATGATAAATATAAATATTGCGGCCTTACCACCTTCATGACCAGAAAAGCACAAATTTAGAGGCAATAACTTTTTTTGCTCATCAAATTCTAACCGGGCTGGGGTAGCTGAGCAAAATTTAACCTAATCCACCCCCCCAATTCAGAAACGTTCCGCTGCCCCTGGTAAAGATGCTCCAAAAAATGGATTTAACAGTAATAACACTGCTGAACATTAAATCTTTGATTACATTTCTATAGAAGTTTTCATAAGGTTATTCCTTAATGATGAGTACCCTTAACCTTAAAGAAAATTTTGAAAAACGGTGCATTACTCAAAACTGGCACACACTTGAGGAATATTTCACAACAAAGCTCCTTGTATGGCTCTTTCTCAGCATTACCTTTTTGTTGCACACTGCAAGAACATTGTTGTGCATGCTTGAGGGCTTTGAACAAGCCGATTGTTGAGAGTAGTTGAATCAGTGCGCTGAAGTTCATTTTAGTCGATATACACGTGTGCAGTTATAGTCAGCAAGCATATTGCTCGGCTTTGGCGCACACAGCGAGTAAGGTGCCACGAATAACCAAAACTATCAACACAATAGATATTTTACTCACTGCAGGGCGCGCCCCCTATTATTGTCAAAACGTAGTTGCGCCCCCACCCTTATATTAGGGGCACTGGGTCAAAAATTTACCATAAAAACCCAAAATATGGGCTAAAACAGGGTACCAGGACACCAAATTGGGGAAATAACTTTTTTTTTTGGCTTGTCAGAATTAAACTGGCAACCACGCCCACCCGAACCTGGAAAAGCCCCCCCCCACAGTGGATCCTGGATCCGCCCCTGCACTGTCTTGCGTGGCACTTTGCTCACTATAAATTTGATGCACACTGCGAAAAAATGTCACTCTCATAGATTGACTTTGCTGAAGAAAATTCCTGCCGAGCTTACATGATTGATCTAGCTCTTCATCTGAACTACTCCATTTTTTTAAAAGATATAGATGACATTCTTACCTGTGGTTTTTGCCCTATTGGTGGAAGTGGGGTGGTATTTGGTATTGGTGGGGTAGTCACAATGATCTTTCCTGAGCGGTTATCTCGTTTTGGTTTAGGCTCTACTGGCGGCCTTGGCTTTACACCCCTCAAAATGTACTCCATCTCATCTGGGTACGGTTGGAAAGGTGAATTGTAAATGCCTGGAACCTGTAACAATGAGAAAAAATACAATAAGGATTGGGTTTAAATTACTGTACGGTCAGACTTGCCGAAGTGGCATTGAAAATGAGTTTGACTTAAGAAAAACTTAAATTAGCGACATCAAATTTTATTCAACTTAAAAATAATATAAATATGTTGTTAACTGCTTCATGTTTTAAACACCATATTCTTTTGAGTAAAGTAAAAATGACACAGTTGAACCTCCCTGTGCGGACACCTCTCGTAAGTGGACACCTCCCAGTACGGCCATTCATTCAAAAGACCGTTTGTTCTTCCTAGTGCATTTCGTACCTCTCATAAGCAGCCACGGACACTTTTTGACTTAAAATTAGTTTTTGTGTCAATTTAGCTCCCATAAGCGACCATCCCAGAAAATTTTGTAATTTTTTAACAACAAATTCATAATCTTTATACTACAATGGCAGAAAGTCATGTTACTTAACCAAGTTATATAAAAAACTGATAAATAATCTGCATCTATGTATAGAATGCAGTTTCTAGAAATTTGAGAGGCGATCTGCGTTAAGGGACATATGTGGCAGAGCCAAGCCAAATGAGACATAAGTCGCAAATGCTAGTTTTCCACAATAGGCAGAAATTTAAAAATGGTCAATTTTTTCAAATCTTATTTTTAAAATATACAGTTTATGCATTCAACTTTCATACTACCTTAACAATTGTTTAGATATGTTCTCAAAAATGTTTTAAAAATGCAATATAATATCACCTTGCTTAGTCAATGTATACAGATAAACAACTTTCAAATGCAGTTTTCTCAAAACTTACATTTTGAATGTTCGAACTTCGATTGTTCATAACTTCGTACGGAAACATTGTATGAAACTGATTTTTTTTTGCATGTTAAAGATAATAATGTGTAGTTTTATAATCCATAGAAACCTCAATTTTTAATTTTCCGACTTATGTCTCATTTGGCTTGGCTCTGCCACATATGTTCATGTTTTATAATACTGTAATATTCCCTTTACCACTTCAGTGCTAAGCAAATAATGTTTCTTTTGAGCCTCTGCCTCTAATCTTTCCTTCATCTTTTTCTGTAGTTCTCTTTCAGTTTCTGTAGCCTTCTGTTCACTGTATTCTTGTAATTGTTGCCTAAAATTAAAGCAAAAAAATATTATAATGTAATCTGAAGGTATTTAAACAAATGAAATGACTGTACTGTAATTGTAAAAAAAGTTAAAATTGTTTCATTTTTGGGCCAACATAGCAACAAGTTGATTAAGAAAATTAAATCAGCTTTTGCTTTTTTGTAGATTTCAATCATTAGGTGTACATCCCCATTAGAAAGATTTGTCAAGTTTTATCACAATGGATAATTGGATTAGTTTCTTCTTGGTTACTTAGTTGTACAGTACATTCCTATCCTTTATAAATATTTAATGTGATAAGCCAGTGAGGTGGCAGGGCAGGCGGAAGCATTATAAAACGGTCCGGCAAAGTTGGAGAGTTCACATATTATATTACATTGTTAAGTTTTTTTTGACATTTGTCAAAAAGTGGTCTGGCAAAATACTGACCAGCTTCAGTTAAATCCAGTTAATTCAAAATTACCCTACATTTCTTTGAAAATGTAAATCAAGGTAAAATTTTTAAAACTTGTTAATGGGAATGTACACGTAATGAGCTCCTTAAGCTTATAAAAATCAGACACATAGTAATCTTGAGAAGTCATTGAAGAAAACTACAAAAGCAGAAGCTTAAAAACTGTAAGTAGTTCAGCATTTATCCTAAATCGGTTGCTTTTTTATATTTGTTTTTTTATCCTTCAAAATATACAAACTAAAATAAATAATATTATCGGTCACACCTGACAAATTCATTCTTGATTACAAGTCCCTCCAGATACTTCTTACGACTGTAATAATTGTGAATATATTTTCTTGTGTAGTAACCTCTCCACATCTTCTGAATCTGAAAATGAACAAAATTTAGAGAAAAATTTCATAAAAATGTTTAATAATTCACTATGGGTATATGTCTGGTACTGGATGCCTGACCTACACTCACTCTAGGGTCAAATTTTTCTTAGCCAAACTGACTAAAAGTTGGCAATTTTTTTAGCAAAGTTATAAATTTTTTAGCCAAATTTTTAAAAACACCAAAAAAACAGATAAAAATGTCTACAAAATCAAGTTTTTGGGTTCCGTTTGGCGAAAGAGTTCATTTTTATTTTAGCCAAATGAAAGTTCCAGTAGCCATTGGCGACTTGGCAAATGGTTAGAGTAAGCATAGCCCTAGATGAGCCAAGCCTAACCTCAACTTGATTTGCTTGTTTTCATCAAGCATTTCTTAAATTTAACATTTATTTATTACAAATCACTTTATTCAATCAAACAAATAGTATAAAGGAAAACATAAATAATAAAACCTAGGCCAATGTTCATTAAAACTATTGCAAGGTATCGATGGTAACAAGAACAATTAATACATTTACAAAAAAACTTAAAAATATATGAAGGTAGGCCTATTTTCCATTTAAAATACTAACTTTCATCATTATCGTCAAGAAAAAAAATGTTATGTATAAGTTCTAGAAGGGGAAGGTTTACCCATGTTGACTCGGATTTGGAGTGGTAGATACTAAAAGATGATGTAATTGCCAGTCTTGATAAATTAATATTAAATTGCTTATGACTAATTGGTTTATTGCACAGTTTTAGGATATTCTTTAATCTTCTTCTCTTGAGCCTATTTCTATACAAATTAAATATGCATTTCACATGGAGCCCTCTATGTCTGCAACTAGTGAGGCATATTTTTAGACTTTCTTGTGTGGGCGGATTCAATATTGATAACAAAAGGCACAGTTAATTCATAACTGTATATTACATACACAAAAGCCTAATGGTGAAATTGTTTGGAACCATTGACAAAATACTGCAACTACAAAGATTCGCAGAAGAATATTTCTTTAAACTCCAAAATCAAATTATTTAATTATAATAATGTGTGAATATGAAAATTAGTAAGTGAACTGACCAATCCCAATTTTGTTATAGTGATAACACAAAAGCTATAATCGTGTTTTTCTTGAAATGAAAACTTTGCTGATTTGCCAGTTCATGGGCTGGTGTGGTGACACCACGATATACAAACCTTCACTGCCATGGCATTGTAGTAACGTAACCTCATCACCATCATCAACTCTTTTATCATGAATCGAAATGCTGCACGTCCTAGATAACCACGCCATACTTTCTGAATTTTTGTCGCACATTGATGAAGAAATTTGAAATATGCCCTGACCCTCACAGCTCGGAACCAGGACTGAATTTTAACAACAGCTACAAACTCCTTTTGTCTTTCTTCTTCTGCAATTCTGTAAGAAAGAAATTTTTTTTTTTGGAATTACATGTAAAATAGTACAGATAAAGTACATTAGTTCTTACTTGAGTGAATGGGCCATTCAAAAGGTAATAGCTTTATGGCCCACTTTTTACCTAGCTGTTCAGTACTTCACTTGGTGGCGTTTATTGTTTATTGCTTGGTGGTGGTGCCTCTTTGTCAGTGCACCTCCATGATAATACCATGCAGTAAATAACTTTAATTTAAATAAGAGAGAAAAATAGAAGAAACTAGTCCCCTACTGCATTAGAGGGTCGCCTTTGTCGCTGCCTAAGCCTACTAGGGCCTAGGCCTAGGCTAGGTAGGCCTTAGCCGCCCTAGGATAGCCTAGGCCTAGCCTAGGACTTGGGGCTAGGTCTGCAGATTTAAAAAAAAAATATTAAAGTCTAAGAAATGCTCCCTAGCCTAGGCCTAGATAGGGCCTATGCCGCCTTGGTGCCTTAGCTTTAGTGCCTAGGCCTAAGCCCTGTGCCTAGCTTAGGCCTACCTATATATCCTAAGCCCAGGCCTCCGGCCTATTAATGGGCTAGCTGGGTCCATCCCTGGTCCAGTGTCCAGCAGACAGCCCCAGCTAGGCCTAGGCTAGCTTTGATGCAAATAATAAAGAAAATGTCACTTACTTATATCTTTCAAAAACCTGCTCCATAATATTTGCTCTTTTATTTATAAGGTGTATTACTTTTGCCATTTTAAATCATAATTTTAAGTTACAAAACGGTGTAAAAAGTGAGGCTCACATTCTTAATTTGTTCACGGACCTATCTATTGTTGAAGCGTTGCTAAAGTAACATCAACTGTCGTCAGTACTTTGTCGTCGTTGAGGGGGTACGCGAGAAAAATTTTACTCAAAGGAAGGCGATCATTTTTATTAAGCTGTTTCTATTACAGTTAGTCAGTGGCGTATCCGGGGGGAGGGGTGCTCAGGGTTCTCGAGTACCCCTTCATTGGTAGTAAACAATTCTAAAATCAATAATTAATTAATTTAATTAGCAGATGCCAGAATTTCACCGTATTCATCTTTTAAACAAGTTATGCCCTTACGTACGGTAAACATTCAATCCAATTGAAAAGAACAATCGCGTTGTAGGCCAAACTGGGTGCATGGGGCGGATTTATGGTGGTGGAAATTTTGAAAAAATGTATTTAGTTAAAATGTTGTTGATAAGTACATTATTGTCATTCATGCATCGATTAAACTAGCCAAAATAAATAAATAAAAAAAAAACAAAAAACGGTTCATATTGATTTTTGATTGGATTTTGACAGTTTTATTACTTTCCAAATGGGCTTCAGCTCCACCATGGTTGGGGCTGAGGTAAGAAAATTTTGAACTATGACGCAAC
>JAOTQE010077749.1:2890-16071 GCA_025631205.1 Nesometra sesokonis
AACACACTGTCTCAATATCAGACCTACCACAGATTTAACACACTGTCTCAATATCAGACCTACCACAGATTTAACACCCTGTCTCAGTATCATCGTCAGATATGATGGAAACCAATGATGAATTGATGATGATTGATAGATATGATGGAAACCAATGATGAATTGATGATGATTGATCAGGGCAAAAATGAATAACTCATTCCGATTAATTGCCCACTGTAGTACCTAGCTTAATACATATGTTGATAATGACAAATGTTGATGGTTTTTTTTTTCAATTTTTGTTTTCATTATGTATTCAACTTAAGCAGTCCAGGGGCAGATTGCTATAAAACAGACCTAACTGACAGTCTTAACTTTCAGAATAAAGTCATCTCATGCATTGTTAGTCTTTTCATACTAGTCAACTTGGACATTGCTAGTCGTTCCTGACTTCTGTTAATGTTGAATCACAATCATTTCCTAATAACATTAATGTACTGTACAATTTGTTGGTAATTTTTTATTTTGATTTGTATCATCATTTGCAATGAATCATCTTTTGCAATGATCATCATTTTTTGAATAACCTAATTAAAAATTTTAGTTTTATGACATGGTACATAAATATATTTATATATACAGTCAAAGGTAAATAATTCTAACACCGTGCTGAACGTGATTTAAGAGTAGTTAAAGCCTCCTCTGAGTTGGCTTCAATATTTTAGACTGTTGACTGCTGTAACGGTATAGCAATAGTATATATTTTAAGACTTTGTGATGTCACAATTATAGCTGGCTAATCAAAGACTGTCTAAAAAATGCTAACAATCCTCCCCATTTATTGCAAAACCATACCGTACCATAACACATATTGTGTATGCAGCTCCTCTACATACAGCAATATAATAAAACAGAATACAAGACGTGTAAAATAATAATAATAATAATGTGACATTTATATAGCGCTTATTGCCAAGGCCTCTTATGTGCTTCACAATTATTAACTCAGTCATTGGAACAAACATACATGGAGTACAATCCATTCCACAAAGTTGCAACTGTAATCGGTGCATATGGCATTTGTACCTCCCAGGTACCCATTTTTATTCCTGGGTGGAGAGAAGCAACGTAGATAAAGTGTCTTGCCTAAAAACACAAACAGCTGACCAGAGTGAGCCTCGAACCACGACCTCATGATTGGAAGTCCGAAATGCCACTGCTGCACCAATTGCTTCTATATAAAATGAGTATAAATATCAAGAAGCAAAATTAAACTTGCTGCAATTGAATCAAGACACATGTTTATCTTGTTTCCCTTGAATAGACATGATAGAGTATACTTGGTTAAAACAATGCAGACTATTGTTTTTAATGATTTCCATGTTTCTGGCCTAACTGTCTTTATCTACAATTTGTAACATCCTACCTTTTACCTTGATAGTGTTATCTCTGTCTCTCTTTGTGTAATAACTACTGTTGCTTCCCTTTTAAATACTGTTATGTAACTATACATAAAACTGTAATTTCTTAGCCTTTTCTCTGTGCTTCCCCTATGGAATGACTCCCCTCAAACGTTTCAATATTTTTGGCCCAATTATTAATTTAAAAAATAGGTTTGAATGAATGAACAGATAAAATTAATGTATATATTTTCTCCTTATTTACAGGAGTCTGTGTTAAATGGCCGTATGGAACCGCTGGGTACAATTGAAGGTTTCTCAGCTGAGATTGGGGCAAGTGGCCGCTTCTGTCCCTCTCATGTTAAACTGCCTGTCACAGCATTCTTCTACAGTGTAACAGATGATGATCAACCATCGTCATATATGGTAAGTTATCATCCTTATTTTGGGCAAGTTGAATGACCAAATTTTTATTCAAAAGCCAAAAAAAGGCATGGGTTCATGGCCAATTCAAACAAGTCTAATAAGGATTATAACCTGTAGATAGGTCAAGTGTACACAAATGTAGTATGTTTTTTTAGATGAGTATGGGTACACCAGTGTACTGGTTTACAAATTCCCTTTGGTGAACAGACAGAAGCTGTGTGCTTTGAAATGTGTATGCTTCCATGATGAATTAAAAATGATAAATTTTCAAAGAAATTTCTGAATTCTATTTAATATATTAAGTAGCTAATATTATTTTTTACTACTGTACCTCACATCTCTGGGAAAATATTTTATTTTATGATTTGTTGTTAGCAAGGAGGTTTTATAGTGAACACTAAAACCTCCTTGTTGTTAGGCACAATACCTACAGTATTCCTCTTTTTGCAAGCTTTATGGAATTGATATTTTGTAAATCTGCCAAACCAGTTATATTGTAAAAAAAAACAAATTCTCAATATCCACACACAAGGAAATTTTACTATTTATGTAAAATGTAAGCTTTCAAATCTATAGAACTGTAATAATTAATATTAAACATATGGTTTATTTCTCAGGGTTACATAAACTTGGAATCTATTGGTAAACGAGGCTATCATGTCCCATCACAGGGTACAATACAAGTTGTAAGTACTGTACATTATTTTACATTACAAAAGTTGTCAATGTTTAACTTTAACTTTCTTATAGTAATACCAAGGATTAGTAAAACGTTTGAGCAAAGATTTTAAGGTGACAGAAGAGGGCACACATGGACATTCTCCATTTGCCTGCCATAATGATATGCGATTCAAAACGAGGCATGCTGTGGCAAAACTACCCAGTTGTCGCACAGGAAGTTATTGAGAAGTAAACAAATAACCGACAGGAAATATAAAGACATAAAATGGATTTGTTAAAAGTATTTTTTTCTAATAACATCAGTTATAGATATCCAATAATTTGTTAATTGACCCCTCAAGTGTAATTGTGGTTTTACAGGGATGTAGCTAGAAAAATCTAAAGAGTGGACTAGCAACAATGTATGTGTGGGTGGTATGAAGACTAAAAACAGTATTTTTACTGTTTTCAGAGGCTTAGGTTGGGTGGTAGGTTGAAATTCGACTGGGTGGAAGGTCTTAAAAGCTTTAGGGTGGGTGGAACATTTTTAGGGTTGGCAGCCCCGCCCGCCCTCCGCTCTGCATAATTACAACTTGGCGGTTTTTCATGACATGCCCCAAATATTAAAAAATAATACCAAACTTTAGTGAGTAAATCTTGACTCATCCAATTGTGTATTTCAGACACTATTCAACCCAAATGGCACAGTAGTTAAAATATTTGTTGTTCGTTATAACCTAACTGACATGCCACCAAATTGCCAAACATTTTGCCGCCAACGAGTCTTCTACATGCCTAGCAATGCTGACATCAATGATGAGTGTGAGAAGGAGCTTAGATACTTGCTACATTTAAGGTAATATACAATGTATTTAATTATTTATTTATACACAGGGTATTTAAATATTTATATTCAGTGTATTTATTTTTTAATTATTAGTAATAAATAACATTTTTCATAAGAATATGAAGCATTTTTGGACTGATTCCCTATATTACATCCAATCCAATCTCACATAGTTCTATGCCAAGGGTTTTTTTAATCTACCCCACATTACACCAAATAGTCACACCATGTCAGTTGTCATTCTATGCCAAGGGTTATCATTTCCAAGTAATCTGTCTTATCCAACAAGACAAATAAGAATCATTCTTGTAATGGCTCGAATTGGGCCTTCACGCACATAAGTCCAATTCTCTACCACTGCCCTCTTATGTGGAGTTGAACATCTCACACAGTAATTTGTTTTTATATCATGATGTGAACATTTTATTTATTTTTCCATTTCCTTTTGTGTTTTTAATTGATTAAACATGAATCTTCAGTGTATGTAATATGTTACTTTAGAAAGGTGGGTGTTTAGATATAATGATCTTCAAAAAAATTCAAATTATTATTCTTGTAATACTGTCAAACATGATTCTGTTTGTTATACACTACTCTCTAATTTTGTGTTATATACCATTACTGTATACAGAGTTGAATAAACAAAACAAAGATATGTAATTTAATTTATATGTCAAATATATAAAATTTATTTTCTGTGCTATAAGGTCCTAAGCATGTCATTGGGTGCCTGTATTATGCCTCTCTCTTATAAACACTGCACTGATGACTTCAACAGTTTTTAGAAGTCCTGTGATGCTAATTAATTAATTAGTTAATTAGTATCTCAAAGAAATTTAACAGAGGATCGCACAGAATATTAAAATACTTGCTTGTCATTCAGGCAACTTAAATTTTGATTTACCAAGATATTCCACTTGCCTTCATCAGTATTCACTGTTCACTGGTCCCTTCAGGGTCGTAGGGGCGCTGCATTGCTGAACACTGTACCAACTGCATCCACCACTGGCGATCATGCACGATCCGCTGGGTTGTAGCAAAATCCTTCCCTGTCCATTCGCTGATGTTATCAGACCATCGCTTTCTCTGTCTCCGTCGTCTTCTCTTTTCCTGTACTGTTCCCTGGAGGACTGTCTTAGAGAGTCTGTTTCTTCTTGAGATATGTCCATACCATCTCAACTTTCTTTTCTTCACTGTGGTCAGCAGTTCTTCGCAGTGACCCACGTGTTAGGTGGTGGACTTCCGGACTTCCTCATTTGTAACATGGTCTTTATATGAGATGCAAAGTATTCTTCTATAGCATCTCATCTCCATTGCTTGTATCTCCTTTTGCAATTCGGCTGTATATTACAAGACCAAGGCATGCAGTAATTTTAGTTTTTGTCTCTTCAGAGTGCCCTCATATGTTAATACAGCAGTCACAAAATGCTGGGCAACTGATCATCGTATTCCACTTGCCTTCATATAAATCTTTAATGTAATATGTTAAATACAGTAATACAGTAAATCTTTGGTTTCCCTGAGATGACGGGCAACTGATCATCATAATTGTTTTTACTTTCTACAGATTTCAAAGCTCAAAATCTGGCAGAATCTACCTCCATACAGATATCCGCATGATATTCGCACGACACCGACCGGATTTAGAATCAGGAATCGCTACTTATGAACTCCGCTCCTTCACCGAAATGCCCTCCAATCCAAGGTTCTCACCGAAAAAATAAAGCCAGTGAAATTAACAGTAATCATAATTCATTCATATGTAATATTTAATTTTCAGATTTTTTTTCCTGAATATTTTTAGAAACAATATATTGATTTTGTTCATTAATTGCTTTAATTTGTTTAATAACCAGAATCAGATTAAAATTGTATTAAAAAGTATAAATAGGAATGTATGAAATATATATCTTCCTGATAATTCTGGAAAAAATATATAGTAAAGATAAATTTTTATATTTGTAAATATAGTATAAGTGCGCGGTACACCCCATGTGTAGTACATTTCACAAGCTCACGAGTTGAGTGGTTAGGTCACTTACCTGTCATACCGATAAACTGCATTCAGTTCCTGATGAGGATGGCTCTCAGTTTATTCATCTGTGATTGAGTGCATGGTTGAAATATAAACCAGGTGAGGTTAACAAGGTTTCTACCACACGATACTGAGGCTTAGTACAATGAGCTCCATAGCTCATTCACTTATGTTCAGTATTGGATATGGGATTGCCTTTATCTTTACCTACATTACAATCAGTATACATTGATCATCTAGATGACTCTCACTTCTGAGGATGATCAAAAGTATATCAATTGAAATGCCAAGAAGCTTGACAGTTCTTATCTGAATTACACGCATGGTGTACCGCAAACTATGTATATTTAATGTTATATACTGGATTGATTTATCCTTGTTCACTGATTGGTTAAAAGCGTGTCATATGATCAAACATAATCCAACCACCAAAGTTACATTTATAGATTTGTAAATAGTAAGACTATTTACGGATTCTGTCCCAATTTCAACACCAGATGGCGCTATCTCATGTGATCCGTCGCTGGTACCGTTTGCGACCGTAACAAACAAAAACAAGAATGAATCAATCAACAAGAATGAACAAGAATGTATGAAACCAGTTTATAAAACAAATATATACTGCGATGAAAGGCTCTGGATTAAAACTGTGGCTTCCTCACCCTCGGCTTAGAGATCTACATCCTCAAAATTTACCCCACAATCTCCACAGATTTTACTTGTTTTTGTTTTTTACTTTACAAAAAATGGTAATGATTCTGAATGACACTTTAAACATTAATGAGCCCATAAGAACATACTGGTAAATATTAATATTTTTATTTCTTTCCTTTAAATGTATATAAATATATTGGTATTTATATTCAAGCAAGATACTCTTTGCAACTTTGTAATTGTTTATCCCTTGAATTTAAGTTGAGATTTTAATATTTTTAATAATAAGTTATTTACGTGCAGAAAAATTACTATTTTATTTATTTTTTAAAGTAATATATTGCTTATATAATTATAATAATGTAGATAGGATAATACATATATTTGTTGAATTATTGAAGGCAGTGTTCTCCCCAACTATGCAAGCCTCATGGTAAGCTTCCATGTCCACCATGTTTGGTGTAAAAGTCCACTATGAGTGGCGTCAAAGCCCATTAGGGTGGGTGTCAAAGTTTACCAGTGGTTGGGACTGACATAAGGTATTTTGAAAAATTTAGAAGGCATTTAAATGCCCTAAATAGCATAAATGTATATAAAACATACTTAGACATCTTGGAGTATGAGGGAAGTCTTATGCATTAGTGAAGATGGTCCAACCATCATAGTGAACCATCAAGCATTGTATTGAAAATATCAAGCATCCAATCCTGAAGTGTCATGTGGAAATGTCCATGTATCATGGAAGATGTCCCAACCATTGTGGAAATCTCTCACGGAAAGGCCCAAAGCTTCTTGGAAGACCCAACCACCATGGGCCAGCCAACCGTTAAATATCATGTGGAAAGTCCCAAAGCATCTTGGAAGACCCATCCACCATGGGCCAGCCAACCGTTAATATCATGTGGAAAGTCCAAAAGGCATCTTGGAAGACCCCACCATCATGGGCCAGCCAACTGTCAATGTCATGTGGACAGATCCAAGCATGATGGTACCCATGATGCTTCAAGGGTCTGGGGAGAACACTTATTGATGGATATTGGGTACATGTTTAACTGTGCATACTGGTGTATTTTCTACATGCATACAGTGCCTGTTTAAAATGATGTAGGATTGTCATGCATTAAAACTGTTGTTTCTACAGTGGTACATACAAGCCTGCCTAACTGGTTACAGTATTAGTAACAAGAAATTTGATGTTGGTATGTCACACTCGCATATGTTGGGTATCATTGTATACATGCCAACTTGTGAGCCGGAGGGGGGGCGGGGGAGTTGTTTTTCCCTGCCATCGGGGAAGTCCTGGCACTGCCACTGCCACAGGCACTGATTGGTCAAGGTCAAAACGAAACTGGAAAGTATTGCATGTAGTCACAGTTTTTACTTGAGTGGTATACTAGAAATATACCAAAATGTATTTGGTCAGTCTAGAAGAGGTTTGCTAAGTGCATCAAGACTAGGTCGTATGTGCTATAAATTGATAGTTTTTTTTTTAAAGAACAGTCTTTTATTATATTGTATAACATATATCCATGTGTTAATATATACAGGAACAAGAAAAGATAGAGGTTATTTTTTTCTTGAATTAGTAATAGTAGAAAGATATTAATATATAATGATATTTAGTAATATTTTATTATTATAAAACCCTGTTAGGTTGATAAAATTGAGAGTGATCCTTTGAAAGTGATCTTTTTTTTTCATTTCTGTATTTGTTATACCTTCTTTCCTAAAGGTAACCACACAAAACTCTTGTTTACCTGGTAGTTAACAATTATACCCAATTCACAAATTAAACAAAAGCCGTGTTTCCATAGGAAAAAAATTATCCGATAAATTATCGGAATAAAAGTTATCCGATAAAAGTGCTGCAGAAAAGGGTGTTTAACCTATTCTGACGTAATAAAATTATCCGATAATTATCCAATAATATTCCGATAATTATCCGATAATTGACCTAAATGCGATAATTTTTTTTACCTTTGACACAGGGTCAACCTTGATCTTGTTTTTGCGAGGATTTCACTGCGGTGCAACAACCAGGGTGCCAAGCGAGGAAAAGGGAAATCACCAATAAATCACCGGAAGTTAGTTTACTCACAATGTATTATGGTCTACACTCAGTTTACGCAGTTGTATTTTTTAAATTGATTTGATTGGATGATATTTCATCGGATAATCTGAAATTCCTGCGGAAACACGGCCAAAATGTAACACATTTTTACAAGGATATCTCCCTACATATTCCTACCAGGGCGTATCTAGGAATTGGTGAAGGTTGACGGGGGTGCTCGAACCGGAGTTGGATTTTGACAAGCAAACAAAAAAAAAATGTTTTCTCCTACCGCTACCTCATTGGCACATTCTTTAAAGTGCGATTATGAATTTGTGGTGCTTTTACCTCATAGTATAGTCTTTTTCCTCTGAAGGGAGGTGCTGCTTTCCACTGAAGAGGGTGCCCAAGCCCCAGATTTCCACATTTGTGCCCTACTTTTATTGTTTTTTGTTTGCCAACAATGGGGAGGGGGTGCTCGAGCACCCAGAGCACACCCAGCATACGTCACTTCCTACAGAGATTCTGTGCATCCGTATATATAAACTTTATTTTACCACGATACTCATTCAGTCCGAAGACTGTTCTTCCACGAGTTCGTAAATATATAATTATACAATAATAATTGCTTATCTAAAACTATTTACCCATGAATGTTACATTAACTATATACAGAAAATCATTATGTGTGGGTAGAGAGGCTATAAACCCAGGGGAGGACAAATGTACCTCCTTTTCACTAAGAAAAATATAGATGGAATGACTAGAGGGATGAATAAAGCTTGAAATGTTTAGAGTGACAGCATGATATGATATTAATGGAAAAACAGTCAGGTTAGGACCCATGCACTGTCCATGTATGTGTACAATCACTAATATCTGTAAATTAATATTGTGACCCGTGAGCTTGGTGGTAACATGCTTGGCTACCAATCCCAAGGCCTAATAGTTTCAATCCTGACATGGTGTTAGGAATATTCTCATGACTAAGCAATGACACTATCTAAGACTTCCTTGTCATGCCCCATGAGGGGCAGTGGACACAAAAATGGGTTTAAATCATTTCACCATTCTTGAAGTTTTTAGGTGTTCATTAAGTTACATTGAACTGTGTGATAGTCCATGTTGAGTCAATGACATTCAATATTTTATAAAGGAATTGCTAAACCTTATTCTAAAACTATTAGCCAGTAATTGTAAAAAAGTATACAAATTTCAGTTATTATCTGTAATATTTTTAATGAGTTAATATTTCTTTAAAAAGACGTTTTATTTTTTCTTATTTAAATACAATATGGTTTTTTAGGTATTAAAAAAAATACAGTAATAATAAATACTTATATTTTATAATACAATTTCCATATTTTAAGGAATACATTTACATATTTTTTTCCCACAGTAATTTAAAGCTGAGTAAGCTGAACCAGTGTTACAACACTAATTAGTGTTATGTGGTAAAATGTAAGGTTGTTGAATTGCTAAGTGTTAAAGAATTATTGTCACTTGTAAAAGTAATGTTAATTAATATTATTTGAAAGAAATTTATAAGTTATAACCATGAAAATAGAATTTAGAGTATTTAAAAATATTTACTTCTAATTTTGCACCACTAAGTGTACAATTCAGGTGCGGATCCAGGATACACCGAAAGGGAGGGGGGAGCGCACTTTCAAATTCTGGATGGGCGTGGTTCTTAGGTTTTCCCTGACGAGCAAAAAAAAAAAAGGTCATTTCCCGTATTTGCTCTGGTGCCGTATTTTCATCATATTTTGGGTTTGCGTTGTATATTTTGGACCCGGCGCACCTGATATAATGGAGGGCGCAACTGCGTTTTGACGATAATATTGCGCGCCCCCCCCCCCCAAATCCGCCCTGCAATTAACTTAAAAAGGCACAAAATCTCGAGACCTTTGTAATTGTAACCATTCTTCAGTGTAAACATATACAGTACACTAAGTCGTTTTTAAATACACTCATTCTAATTTAAGATTCTTAACTTTTTGTTTAGAGTTAAGGCGGCGTTAATTTAAAATTATTTTTCACGTGGCAATACACCTTTAGAATGTAAGCATTTCCACACTTATGTAGTAATGTGTAGAGTTAGGTGTTTGGATGTTTATTGCTATTGGAAAAGTAAGATTAAAGATAAGAAATGTGTTCTCTCTTAAACTGTAGAACCTTAACCTGAAAGACTAAAGTGTTCTATCGAAATTTCGAGTAACTTTCTATCTATTAGATTAAAAAATAAGTGGAATGCAAGTCTTACAGATTGTAAAAAATGATGAAAAATTCTACTGAATTTATGTTCCATGAAGATATAATAGATTGTTTGGATCTGAATCTACTTGTGTCAGTCCTGAGGAAAGACTGAAAGCTTAAATCTGAATTCTAACTTTTTTTTCAATCTTACTAGATTAAAACGTGATTAAATCTTACAGATTGTAAAAAGTAATGATTTAAATGCTACTGGATGGATTTTATTTTGATTGGGTCGAATCGGCAAAGAATGGAACGTTCAGTCTATTGAATTGAGATATCAGTCTTTAACTCGCTGTGTATCACCGAGAAAAGCATATTTTAGCATGCTGACCATTTTCACAAAACGTTAAATTCATATTGCATAGTTCTGCTTATATCAATATCTCAACCAACCAAGAAGTTATAGGCCTAACCATAACTAACTCCTTGACCTAACATTATCATGTTATGTACGGTAACCGTAAACAAATGGTTTGAAGTGTGATTTTGCTGGAAATGACGAAATATTTAAGCAAATCTTGATATTATTTTTTTGCTGTTTGGTGATATATTGGTAGCAGGGTTGTCACGTCGTGCGTGAGTTAAGTGCAAGATATTTGCAATATATAAGTCGCGCTTAGTAAACATAGTAAAAAGTATATTTAAGTTTAAGTATAAATTATATCATAAATAAAAGTATAATATTAAACGTGGATAATATTTCCACATAAATTGAATTCAATTGTGTTTATGTATTTGTGTTGTTTGCTACAGTTGAACCTCTCGTAAGCGGACACCCTCGTGTTTAGGAAAAGTGTCAGCTTACGAGAATTTCGGCCGAGAGAAGGGCAATGCTTTAAAATTATGTATATGTCCTTATGTCTCACATTTCACGGCCTTCTTAACAAAAATGTATTTAGTTAAAATTTGGTTGATAAGTATATTATTGTCATTCATTTATTGATTAAATTAGCCAAAATTAAAAAAAAATACAAAAAACGGATATTGATTTTTATTTGATTTTGACAATTTTATTTAACTTTAAGGACCTAAATGGGCTTCGGCTCCACCATTGTTGGGGCTGAGGTAAGAAAATTTTGAACTATGACGCAGCTAAATGACCAAAAATTGCATTGAAATAGAATATTTCAGCCCCAACCATGATGAGCCGGAGTCCCATTTTTTTCATAAAATAATGACATTGTCAACACCCCAAGTCACCATTACTCCCTAAATATTCTATATGAATGCCTTTTCCGGTCATTTATAGGCGTCATAATTTAAAATTTTCATACCGCAGACCCAACCATGGTGGGGCTAAAGCCCATGTCCCCCTAAAAAATTTGTCACAATCCCAATATCTGTCTATAAATCACTCCCATGGTGGGGCTGAATCCCATTCTTAAAGTAATGAAATTGTCAATATTCCAAGCCACTATTTGTAAAAATTACTCCCTAAATGTCCTATTTTAATGTCATTTTCGGTCATCTAGAGGTTTCTATTACCTCAGCCACAAACCATGGTGGGGATGAGTCCATTTTCAACCTCAAAGTAATAAACTTGTCAAAATCCCAAGACAGTATATTTATAGAAATTATACTCCCTAAATGTTCTATTTGAATGCCAATTTCGGTCATCTAGAGGTGTCGTCATAGTCCATAATTTTCTTACCTCAACCCCAACCATGGTGAGGCGGAGTCCCCTTTTTTTCTTAAAAACCGTGGTGCAGCTGAATCTCATTGTTCTTATAGAAATTGTCAAAATTCCAATACACTATATCTACAAATCACTCCCTAAATATTCTATTAGAATGCCATTTTCGGTCATCTAGAGGCGTCATAGTTCAATTTTTTCACCTCAGCCCCAACCATGGTGGGGCTGAATCTCATTGTTTTATTCTTAAAGTAATGAAATTTTCAATACCCAACCCACTATTTTATACCTGCCAACTCTCACGCATTATGCGTGAGTCTCACGCATTGGAACCTATTTTGGACGTCTCACGCATAAATAATTTTTTCTCACACATTAGCAGAGTCCTCACTCAAAACAGTTTTGTCAATAGATTTTCCCAGGCATGAAACAATATAGTGCAAAAACCCCTAAAAACGGCCCCAAACAGTGGTAATTTAGGCAACAACGGACAAATAACGGTCAGGTGACGTTTTTTTTTTTTCTTTTTTTGCTTGTCAGATCGATATGGGAGGAAATGTGGCCCAGTACTGGAGGCGGGGGATTCAGGCCCGTAACCAGGTACTCTTAAAGGGGGGTTCGCCTAAGGGTATTCCTGCCAACTTTTTTTGGCTCCAATGCGTGAGACAAACCCCGCCACCACTAACTGGGCCACATCCTCTTCAATTTCGCGATCTGACAAGCAAAAAAAGTCACCTGACCATTTTTTGCCCCTTTCTGCCAAAATTATCGCTGTTTTAGGGGCGGTTTTTGCCGTATTTTGCTCTACATTGTGTTATGCGTCAGAAAATCGATTGAGATGACTGTTTATTATTAGTGAGGATGCGTGGGACGTCAAAAAAGGCTCCAATGCGTGAGACTCAAGCATAATGCGTGAGAGTTGGCAGGTATATAAGGGCCCCGGTGGGGTCAAGAGGAAACGCCCCCTAAGGGGCCTATCCAGGATTTGGCGAAAGGGGTGCTCAGTTTGAGAGTCACAACCTACCTCAGCCCCACACTGAGGTAAGAAAATTTTGAAATATGATGTCTGTAGATGCCAGGAAATGGCATTAGAACGTTTTAGGGAGTAATTTCAGAAATACTGTCTTGGGATTTTGACAAGTTGAATACTTCGAGGGTAAAATGGACCTCATCTCCACTATGGTTGGGGCGGAGGTAAAACTTTGAACTTTGAAGCCTCTAGAAGACCGAAAATG
>JAOTQE010077760.1:0-16071 GCA_025631205.1 Nesometra sesokonis
TGTATAAGACGCACACCGAATTTTGCGACCAAAATTGCGTATTGAAGGTGCGACTTATACACCGAAATATACGGTACTAGGAATCAATATTTCAACATTAATTATGTCATTAATATGTTACATGAAGTAAGAAAACATGAGTTACACACTATATGTCATGATACAATATTTCAGCAATAATTATGTCATCATCGAGTATATTACGTACTTAGAACAATGTGATACACAAAATTGTCCCAGGATTCAATATTTCGACATTAATTATGTCATCATAAGGAAATAATACCCACTCCAAGCAATGACTATGCACCATCATGCTCAATGCTAATTTTGTCATTATCAGCATGTTGCTAGTAAATTATAATGCAGTTCATACTGCAAGCAATGTGATATACACACTATCATGTCATGATTCAATATTTCAATGTTAATTTTGTCATCATCAGCATGTTGCTAATAAAGTATAATTTACTGTTCATACTGCAAGCAATGTGATACACACCATCATGTAAGGATTTAATATTTCCAATAATTGCCTTGTTCACACTTAAAGTAATTTAAATTATTTTAATTAATTTCTTTTTTATTTTTAGAAATTTAACAGAGTTTTACCAACCAGATGACCCTTATTCAGATTTTGTCTGCAGTAAAGACGAGGACAAAGGGATGCTAAAATGTACCGATGACATCAAGCCGACGTATCCAATTGATGAACAGCTTTGCAATGCCTCCCTCTACGGGAACGGTACAGGAGAGGCATGCACAAACTGGAACCTTTATTACACCTCTTGTAAAACCAGTCCCGATAACCCATTTTTAGGATCCATTTCTTTTGATAATATTTTGTATGCTTGGGTCGCTATTTTCCAGGTTTGTATTAATTTTTACAACTTTTTCCTTAGAATTTCTTTCATTTTGTTTTCATTTAAAGGTGGAAAGTTTTTAAAGTTTTCAGATTAATAATGCCCCATATTATTTCCTTTGATGTTTCCTATTTCACCATTATTGAATGTAAAATACTCCAATTGCAAATAGAAAGCAATACACAACAAAATAAGTTTTAAACAATGTTATATCATTATGTATCAACATTATACACTGATTATTTTTTTATAAATAACACATGATACATTAATTCCAATTAAAAAGAGGACAATTTTGACTTAACCTAATTATCCACTGGACGGTTTATACAGAATATCTTATTGAATAAATTCCCCATTTTAAATTCTGCCTTGGATAACATTTTGAATAAACACTAATATCGGACAAGTAATCTGAACCATTTTAATGAAAAGTTTGAAATTACTGTTGTAGTTGCAGTAAAAGGATATTTTTTGGAAGCTATATATTATCACTGTACAGCATTTCTATAAATTATGTTTCTTTTGCTTTTTTAATTATTCATTTCACTGCCGGTTGTTATTTCCACGAAATCGATGGGGTTTAAGAGCGTTGTCCACTGTTGCTTTTAAAATCTGTAATGGCCTACCAGAGCACATAAGGTCTGCAGAAACACTGCCAGTATTTAAATCACTGCTCAAAACGCTTCTGTTTTCTTCTATTTAAACTACTCTCTACTGTTTTTTACCCATCTCTATGACTTGGGAGAAGCACCATGAGCGCATATTGCGGATATGGCGGTATATAAATGTACATTATTATTATAATTATGTGCCGCTCGATCATGTTTGCCTGGAAAGTAGTTGATTTTTAAATAAATGTAAAAAAATACTAAACGACATTTATTTCAAAATTATTTTTGTGTGTTAGGGTGGGCAAGATGCTGGTCTATTGTGGGAGGGGAAAAGTTAGAAATTTGCATAATGATAATGTTACATGATGTCATGGCAGCCATTTTGATTCAATTTTCCAAGAAATGTTTATTGGATACGGTTTTTTACACTGGATCATAATGCAGACACATACTATGAATAGAAATATCAAAAATTTGAATGATTTTCGTCATTTTATACCAAAATAGACACAAATATACGATTGTCAGTAAAATTATAAAAAAAGTATGATTTTTTTTATAAAAAAAACTATAGAGGGCGCATATTCTGGAAAATGCAATTTTTTAAATTGGAAATTTGTCAAGGATGGTATAAAAACTAAAGAGGGCAGGTTTAGTAATAGCCAAGTATGTTAAAATAACAATTTATCATACCCCCAGTAGTACTGGGGGAAAGCCGTTTATTTTTTTACCGCGATAAGTACCGGGTAAGCAGTGTAGGGTTAATTTATACTTAAAATTTAATTTTTCACTATGCAATGTTGATTTTTAATCTGTTGCTATTTTTAGATCTTGTTCCTGTATTATCACTGAGATTTAATTAAATATGTTCATTACTGTATTAGTAGGGAGCTTTTGCACGTTTACAAATTATAATAGCAGAAACATACATACTGTTGTTTTTGGAAGTTGATAAATGTTCTACTTACAAACAGTTGACGATATTTTACAATACTTACTAGATGTGACAGATATTAACTCAAATGTTACAAGAAAGTGACATCCATTTCTGCTATCGTATTTGTAAAGTTGCAAAAATTCTCTCTTATCCCATGCCCCATTTTATATATCCTGTATGCTTGCCTTTAGATCAAACCTTAATAACATTATATCCCATGATTTTGTTTGTATTCCCCCATTTATGATATGTACCTCCTGCTTGTTCCCAAGGATAAACTTCATTAGTGTCATATCGAGGGGAAGGGGAAGGTGTGGTAGAATGCTAGTGATTCTATATACCACACATGCTTGCCTTACATAAAAGTTATTTTCCACAGTTTTGTTTCTCTTTCTCTCCACTTATGATATGTGCCACTTGCTTGTTTGTTCCTGAGGTTAAACTTCATCAGTGTTGTATTTGGGGAAGGGGAGGGCATGATGGAGTGATGGTCACTTACACTGGGACCTCCCCACCCTCTTATTCTAAGGTTATCCCTACACTTTCTCCTAGTATATACTACATCCCTTATGTTTAGCTACTCCCCACTGCTTCTCCTATTATACTAGTACTCTCTCACCTCTTCTCCTAGAGTACTCTCTCATCCCTTCTACTGTTTTTGCCCCTTCACCTAGAATACCTTCCCACTCCTTATCCTAGGTTAATCCCTACCCAATATCATAGGCTCCATCCCAACACTTCTTCTAAGGTACCCTCCAACTTTTTTTTGTAGGGTACACTCCCAACTCCTTATCAAAAGGCACAAAAACCACTTATCTTAACATAATTCCGATCCCTTATTTTAGTAAAGTTCCCACACCTTATTCTATGATAATTCCTACCCTATTTCCTAGGATAATTCCAACCCCTTATCCCACTGTAGGATAATTCTTATCCATTGTCCAGGGGTCCTCACCCTTTATCCTAGGATAATTCCCATCCCTTATCCTATGATAATTCCCACCCCTTATCCAATGAAAATTCTACCCCTTATCCTAGGATAATTCCCACCCATTATAGAAGGGTACTCACCCCTTATCCCACACTTTATCCTAGTATAATTCCCAACCACTTATCCTAGGATAATTTTTCACCCAATATCCTAGAATAATTCTCACCCCTTATCCTAGAATAATTGCCACCCCTTTACCCTAGGATAACTCCCATCCAGGAGTACTTACTCCTTATCCAAGGACAGTTCCCACCCCTTATTCTAGGATGATTCCCACGCATTATCCAAGGGTACTTGCCCCTTATCCTAGGATAATTCCCACCCCTTATCCTAGGAAGTTTCCCACGCATTATCCAAGGGTACTCACTGCTTATCCTAGTATAATTCGCACCCATTATCCTTGGATACTGCCCTACCCCTCTCCTAGATAATGACACTGATACTACCCTTTTAATCCACCCTATGAGTTATGTTCCTGCTTGCAATCTCTAGATCATCAGCTTAGAGGGCTGGGTTGATATCCAGTATCATCTCCAAGACTGTCACTCCAAGTGGGTTTGGATCTATTTCGTTTTTTTGATTGTTGTAAGTAGAAACAAACGATGATTCACAAATTCCTGGTTTGTACCATGCATATCATTAACCCTTAACCTTTGCCATTTTCTTTTGTTGCATTTGTGATCATATCTACACAGATTTTTACTTCATTGGCAAATCATAACCATAATATTAACTGTAGGCATATTTATAAACCAAAATTTTCGCAGTGAGTTCAAAAGTGATCACGTTTGAAACCTCAGCTTTGTTTGATTTTCTAAAATGTTCTGTTAAGTGAAAGTCCATTTATATTTATTTAAAAATATAAATTCATTATTTTGGGGTGTGCAAAGTGTTGGCTTATGTGGGAAAGGGAAAAATTGGTAATTTTCGTAACCATGACATCATGACAGCCATTGTGGAATTTTTTTTACCAATCTGTGAAAAATTCCACTTTTCATTTATTTTCATTTATATTTATTTAAAAAAAAATCATGTTTAGCATGGATTTTTATTTTCTATGTTGTCACTTTTGGAAAGTTGATGATACCGTCATATTGGTGGTTCATACAAGGTCGTTTTTGACCCAATCATTGTTGACTGCGTCATCCATATTGTTACAGAAAGTTTCATATAATCATTTATTTAGCTGTGCTCTGGTAAATTTATCTCTATTCATTTAAACAAAGCGCCATCAACTTTCAGAGTAACGATATCAATGATCAGTCACTAATTTTTCTCTTATGAGGAATTTAGTTAAAATTTGATGGTGATATGGAAAATATTGTACTAGGTGTAACTACATTTGATTTGATACAATATTTTTCCATATTCATAAAAATAGCACATAATATAATTCAAATTAATAAATGAAAAACAAACTACTGTATGTAAGATATATAGTAGGCCTACAGATGAAAAAAAAAACTAAATAATTGGTAAATAACATTTTATATCATGAGCACAGTATTAATACTTTAATTACTAGAATTTAAAAAAAATGAAAGTAAAAATCTGTGTAGATTATTTTTTAACACACTACCTAGCTTGAAACATATGCACACAGCACATCATTTCATTACTCCTCTTGCGTCCTCGATTGATATAGAGGGCTCATGGCTGTTTCTATCTAACAGGTTATAACTCTTGAGGGATGGAGTGAGCTAATGTATTATGTACAAGATGTCCATAGCTTTTGGAACTGGACATACTTTGTTGTTCTTATTGTAGTAAGTATTAGTGTGTATGGAGTGGCGCTGAAGCTTGGTCGTTTACATGTTTGCCTTTCACTTTCAGGATCTAGGTTCGAACATGTTTTCTTTCTCATGACTAGACGGCATCTCTCATACAGCTTAAACTATGGCCGTGTTTCCGCAGGAATTTCGGATTATCCGATAAAATATCATCTAATCAAATCAATTTAAAAAATACAACTGCGCAAACTCAGTGTAGACCATAATGCATTGGGAGTCCATTACCTTCCGGTGATTTTGTGGTGATTTCCTTTTTTCTCGCGTGGCACCCTGGTTGCACAGCGGTGAAATCCTCGCAAAAGCTAGATCAAGGTTGACCCCGTGTCAAAGGTAAAAAATTATTGCATTTAGGTCAAATATCGAATAATTATCGGAATATTATCGGATAATTATTGGATAATTTTATTACGTCAGAATAGGTTAAACACCCGTTTCTGCAGCATTTTTATCGGATAATTGTTATATTATTGTATATAAATTGTATCTAACACTAAGAAGAGCGGGTATTTTTTGAAGGGACAACTGATTTTGCCATGCCAAAACCCACTCTGAATATTTTTGGGAGACTCTTAACATTTTTGGGAGAAAAATGTATTTTTTCAGGAGGATGGGAGATGACTCAAAAAATCAGGAGACTCCCGCCATTTTCAAGAGATTTGGGAACTCTGACCATGTCTCTGCAACATCCAAGAGTCACAACTCACGGGATAAGCAAATTCTCATTGTGGATGAGCTCACAACTCACATGATAAAGAAGTCTCATTAATGTGGTGGATGGCCTAGATTGTGTTAATTATTGGTTTTTCATTTGGTTTTTATGTCAAAAGTGAGACTCAGAACTTCCATGATAAACAAAGTCTTATTAATGTGTGGGGTGGCCTTGATTGTATTACTTATGAGCAATGGCAGGGCCCCTGTCGTGGAAGATTGATCATTTCTGTCGGGGAATAATTGACCCTAAAAATACAAAAAGACACATACAAAGGGGGCAAAACCTGCTACATGGGCATGCAAAATGGGAAATAACATATTTTTTTGGTTTGTCAAAACCAAACCGGTAACCATGCCCACCCAGAGCTTGGAAAGGGCACCCTCCACTTTTGCTTCATCCTGGAACTGCCCATCCACCCCCTCCCTTTGTTTGGCAATTAGATTCTCATCTCATATGATAAACACAGTTGAGTTCTCGGGAGAGCTATGGGTTTTTTTTTACATGTTTTTCTGTGGGATTTCACATCAACATTAAACCCTTAACTCACAGAATACAGGATTTGCAATTCTCGGTGATTCTTGAGGACTGCCTTGCAGAGCTCTCAAGTCTCCAGGATTGTCCTGGAATCTCCAGGAATTTTGGATCATCTCCCGGGCTCCCGGAATTATCAAATTTTCTCCCGAAATTTAGTTTTCTCCAGGAAATTCTCCAGGTTTTGTAAAAGTTGCATAATCAAAACATAAATTGGCCTAGTTATTTCGAAATATTGGTTTAAAGTCTTAAGCAACTATGATGTTCAGTAATGTTTTGGGAAACAGACAAGGTGTTGAGCTTATAAATAAGGGTATTTGTACACACATGTTAGGAAGGGTAGACATTACAAACAGTGGTAGAACAACCACGAGAAAATCTCCAGGAATTCTGTTTTGAAAACTTGGGACCTCTGGCCTTGATGGTTTTAGTCAAATATTAACAACCAGCTCACAACTTAAACTTTATAGTATGAGATATGTCACGCTATCAGTATCATTTTATGCAATGTCTGCAGATCTACGCCATGCCTTTTAAACCAAGTCTCACAATGCAGCTTATAGAGCGATGCTGTTAATAAGTCATGAGGATAGAACTGGCAGATGACCTTGGAATTAAAAGGCAAGCTTTAAGCCACCAAGCTACAGCGCCACTAACATTTTCACGAAGTGCGCCACCACCATTCTGCTCGCTGCTAAAGACATGATGATGACGTAAACAACATCAAAATATTGAATAAAAAATCACTGATGTAAATTAAACAGTACCTTGTAACTTTCCTTTTGTTATTAAAAAACCCAACCCAAGTATTCACCGGTGACATTGATTGAAACCATCTAAATTGTCAAGAGATGAATATATATCATATCAATAATATATACCATAACTTGTTTTTTAATTGTGTTTAATGCATTTTTGGTGACTGTAAAGTCCCCAAGTCTCCAGAATTTTCCTATATCGAGGTATGTTTATTGGTTAACAAAATATAATATCATTGCAGCACAAGCTTAATTGCGATAGAATTTAAGAATCAAGCACAAAATTTACAGTTTTGCGTGTTGTTTCCTGGAATCTCCAGGAATTTAGCCTGATCTTCATGGCACCCAGAATTATCAAATATTCTCCCAGAATTGAGTTTACTCCAGAAGATTTTCTATGCTTTCATGAAATTTTCACTTAACTTTATTTAAAAAAAAACTACATTGACAATCATTCATAAAGTTTAGTAATGTTCTAGAGAACGGTATTTTGTTTCATATTAAACAATGTGACGACAGCAACAAAATTTTTAGAGGTTCTCTCTTTATAACTTGAGACATCAGTGACTGCAATGAAAAGAAGTAAAATATCATGTGTACATTCCCATTAGACAGTTTGGTAAATTTTACCCTACATTATCAAAGAAATGTAGGGTAATTTTGAATTAACCACCTCAATGGCCTATCACATTAAATGTTTATAAAGGATTTGAATATACTGTACATCTAAGCAATCAAGTGGAAACTAATCTAATTATCCATTGTGATAGGACTTCAGGAAACTTTCTAATGAGAATGTACACCTAATGATCATTACTTTATAAAATTCAATGCATTGCAGACAATTTAGAAATTGGAATGTTAATTATTTTACTTATTTCAAAGATTCAATATAGTTTGAAAATATACTAAATAAATACTGAAATCAATGAGATACATGCCAGCATGTCAGGATTCGATATTTCAACATTAATTATGTCATCATCATGAATTAAATTTATATATTATTAAGCAGATTCACATTTGCCGATTTTCAAATCGTCGCAATAAAAGCACAAAAATCTTTGTGGCGCACTTCGTGTGGATATTGTCGTAACATGTGAATGTAAAACGTTTGAGCAGGGTATGATTTTGTGGTTTTTCACTTGCAACAAACCTAGCACAAAAATATGCACCAAAGATAAATAATTTATACTAAAATTTAATTTTAATTAATATTTAGTAATAAGTAATGTTCAATGTAGTTTTCTCAACATCTGATTTATTATATGCGAAAATTTTAATTTTATGCCAAGCCACTATGAAAATTAATTTAGGATAATATGAAAAAATGTTATAATTGATAAAATAGTTACTGTGCTTAACCTGGTATAGGCCTACTCAACATCAACAATATTACATATAAAATGAGTTGTTTTAAACATTGTTTAAATCTGGGGATAAGCCCACTCAAAACTGACTGCAATTTCATGATCCAAGATTTAGCGGGCTAATCCTAGGGTATCAGATCACACATTGACTATGATTCCATATTCTATTCAGTGGGCTTATACCAGGTTATATATCCACATCACAACCTTACTAGGATTCCATGTTCAATGTAGTGGGCTTATACTAGGGTAGGTAATTTAATTAATAATTAGGTAAGTACCCTCTTAATTTCTTTTCATCTTATATGCATATTCCACTCATTGATAGTAAATATCTTTCATTATTCACTTAAACACTTTACTAAGTCTCTATTCAGGCAGTAAGATAGATTTAGCACAACAGGAAGTGGTGCTAAAACATAACATGGCCAATGAATATATTTCAAACCAATCACTGGTGTAATCCAATCTGGCAACGTCCACTTAGATCAGCATACGCCACTGATTTACAACAGGCGTGGACCGATTATTTTGTTTGTTGGATAGATTTTCCATAAAACACACTACTTTGTATTATTTGCTTTTGCATGTAAACACATCCATAGTTATGAAACAAATTTTTGTACTGGCTTTTACTTACAGTCACATCTTCTTGTCTGAACAGAGCCTTCCATGTTAAATGGCACTATATTATATAAAATGGTCAATATAATGCACAAATAAATTGCTATCATAAATCATGACATTTCTTTTAACAATTCATTATAAATTGTTTTTTAACTTGTGTGGAACCAATTTAACACTGTATAAATCATAATAATAATAATTTAGTCTGGTTTCACGGCCACTGTATTGCCACCATTAAATAGACTTTCTTCTTTAGTACTTCTATGAATTGATGTCTCGTCATTGAGTCAGAACATTATTGTCGAGACCAAGTACCATTCGTCAATTGTTTGGGAAATCCCTTACGCTACTAATTTTAGCAAATTTTCAGTCCTATTAGGCATGTCTGATCATACTGTGGCCATTACTGTTTCTTACTTTAGTTTACATATACACAGTTATGTAATACCATAAAAGTAGTGATTATTTTAAAATATGGTATAAAGAAAGTTGGCCAAAATAAACTTACTTCAATTCCTATTGTTATGATTTATGCTCTGTAAAATGTCTTCACATTGGGTAAGAACATTTCTAATATGACACTCAACAAAATAATTTGTCTTTTAATGTAATTAAACATCTGTTATTTTAGTTATTTAATTTGTTCTTTAAATTGTAAAAAATTAATTTTGATAATGTTTTACAAAAAAAAATTAAAAGGCACTAAAAAGATAGTAAATACTTAACTATATAGACTGATTACACCATAGACTTGATCTTGTTCTATACTAACTTTATAGATGGTACTTCATAAACATCCTCTAGTTTGATATTTAACTCTATAGATTAAATAGATCATAGACATGCTTTAGTTGAATATTTGATTCTATAAAGTAGATACATCATATACAAAATGTAGTTCTATACTTAAATCTATGTCATGGATACATAATATACATGTTCTAGTTCGATATTTAACTCTACAGACTGTATAAATCATAAACATGCCCTACTGTAGGTCAATATTTAATTCTATAAAATAAATACATGCAAAATCTAGTTCTATTCTTAACTCTATAGACTGAATAAATCCTAGACATGATCTAGTTCTATATTTAATTCAATAAAATGAATAGTTTATTATCATGCTCTAGTTCTATACTTAACTCTATAGACTGGCTACATCATAGACATACTCTAGTCTGCAAACTCTATAGACTGGCTACATCATAGACATGCTATGCTTGTTGTCTACTCCATTAAAATCATGATAATTCGTCTCTGTTAGTAAAATCTAGTTGTTTCAATCCAAGCGATCGCAAACCATCTATTATCAATTGAAAGAGTGGATACTCGGAGCCAGATAAACATTGTCGACTGGTAACAGATTTGTACAGTTTAGTGAAATTAATTTTCACAAATCCTTTATTTCAATTGACATTTCATATTTTATATTTTTTAAATCCTGAATCGTAGAAGTTAATAGATGTAAAAGTTTTAGGCCAACAGGTCGTGGAATATTTTCAATACAGAACAACTGAAAATTTCACAATGTTTACACAACAACTTTACAGACTCTCAAGTCATTGAATATAAAACAGCCAAAAATTTATGGAGTTTGTATTTTTTATGGTCTAGTCTGCACAGCTTATCACAAGCAAAGCTATACAAATATAAAATGCCATAAAATAAAGTTAATCTGAGTGACCAGAATTATCAATTAAAAATGAGCAAAACATCAATTCAATTCAATATGTGTTTAGTTATCCCAAATGTAACAATAATTTAAGGCTAGGATTACGGCTATACATACACAACGTTTAATAATAATAATAATAATAATAATAATAATAATAGGCATGGAAAAACGACCAAGTTGTCGCAAAGGAAGTTATTGAAAAACATGCAAAGGAACAACAGGAAATATAAATAAATACAAAGGCAATTTTTGTATATTTTGTCCATTAATTTTGGTTCTAGATGTCCAATTTTGATAATTGTTATTTTAAAGCTTATGAAAGGTGTAATATGGCTGTAACAATAAACTCAATTTTCAATTTTCCTTCAACTTGGTAGTTTTGCTGAGACATGCCTCATATGGATGAAATAGTTATAAAATGTTCAAATATTGTATAAAACATAATCCAAATGCACAAGACAATAATACTTAGAAGTTTTATAATACTGACAATAAATTGTTGCATGCAATGCACTTTCCAGCCTATGTCTTGTACAACATTATCACCTTTTAAATAAAACTTGTAAATTTGAATTTTATATTTAAAAGTTATTGTAAAATTTTAAAATCATTTTTTTCTGTAATTTTTTCAACAGATTGGTGCCTTTTTCTTGATTAATCTCTGCCTTGTTGTAATAGCAACTCAATTTTCCGAGACTAAGCAGAGGGAGAACAGGTTAATGGCGGAGAATCGCCGACGATTTAAATCAACGAGTACGATCTCGACGTACGAGCAGGGGAGTTGTTACGGGGAGATTTTAAAGTACATTGCACATCTGATGCGACATGGTAGACGTAAACTAAGACAATGGCGTAAAGGTATGGACGGTAAAAGTAAAATCACGCCAGCCTTATCGCTTCGTAGAAAAAAGAGAAAGAAATCTGTACATCTACACCATCATCATTACCACCATCATCATCACTATCATTTTGCAAATTCTAGTCCTGTGCCGCCTCATGCCAGCCCCGAAAGTAGTGATATTGGTTCATCGCCCACACGGCAAAATCGTTTTCTAGTTCCCCCGACGAATAATCTTATGCCAAGTTCGGACTCGTTGCATTCCATTACATACTGCACAGAGAGAATTGCACGTGTGGACGCGGAAAAAAGTAAGAAATTACCGGAACCAGTCACCTCACCTCATACTCACGTTATCACAACGCTTTCAATTCACCGTGCCTCATCGATTAATTACCCAAATACGAACTCAAAAGATAAAAGTCAGTCGTCGGTCGTGGCTAATCTTAAAGCGACTGACAGCGGTGATTCGACTAACAAGCTACCTGAGGAATGGCGGAAATTTAAGGAGGTTGAGTCATTCAGGCCTCTTGCAAGATTGCCAGCTATATCAACCACTGCAGACTGTACAGGTAAGAGAACATTTCATTCATACATTCCATACCATTAGTGAGATTATGCAATTGAACAGGAATGTTTTTACACTGCGGGATGTTTTGCCATTTGAATCATAAGTACATTGTTTTAAATAAGTACGGCACATAATTGAATTTTAATATTTTCGCAACTTTAAATTATTTTTAATTATTTTAATCTTTTTTCAAAGTATTTTGAAACAATTACAGGCAGTGTGATTTTAAACTTTTTAATACCGGTACCATTTTCAGAACTATTTATTTACTCCTAATTCACATTGTGTACTTTCAAGTGTTTTAGTCCTTTTAATCTTGTTTTGTATGGGTTTTATTATTAAACAATGTTTTCATATTTGTATACACGCCACTGGAAATCAAATTTCTAATCTGTATTCTTATCCGTTTTGGACAAATAAATATTATCTTATCTTACTTTATTCTCCTGTCCTTTTTTAGGACAATGGTATTTGAAGATTTGCCATCTTTGTTGAGAAACGTCAGCAACATAATGTATTATTCTTAAATAACCTTATAAAATTCTAATATAAAAAGTGATATTTTCAAAACATTATACATCATTTTGGCATTTTACACCTTTTTATAACAAAAATAATGCTTGATTTTGTAAAGCTGGATAAATAAATATAACATATAATTTTAATAATAGACTTGCCCTGAGGATTGAATAGACAATTGTCACGAGCTTTGCTTTCAAATTTTATGTTTTAATTTTTTTTTTTGGTTTTGTATCCCATTGAAATCCAGCAATTATTACTTCAGTCAAGTTGTTATTTTCAGTATTTTGGCATTTGTTTTTAACATTTTATTCTCCAACAAAGAACTATTGTTTTCCAAATACTCAGCATTTGTCTCTGTCTGTTTTATCTTACATTGGTATTTTAGCTTTTGCTTCAAATGTTGTATCTCATTTGAGATCTAGCAAAAGCTACATACTGCACAGTTGTTTTCAGCATTTTTCCATTTATCATATATGTGAGGTGTCAACAAAATGAGTACACAAAACCAAAATTTGGTTATTGTTGTATTTGGATGGAAGAGTTTATAATAATCTTTAAATTGGTTTTTAAATGATGTTCATAGCTTTAGTATAACCAGAGAAAAATCAGTTTAAAACATAGTTTATGAAAACACACCTTTGAGAAAATCTACTTTAAAGATAAACAACTGTTGACTTTCTGTATGTTTTACCATTGAATCTGAAAAACAGCCTTTGCAAAATGTAGTTTAAAACATTTTTATTGTAAATAAACATAAACAGGAATTTTTTAAACATAAAATTTAATTACTAAACTTAACAAAACAACGGTAATCTCATTTTTGTGAAATTACAACTTTCTGTCTATTTTTGTGAATATCTCAAAATGACCTGGCGTACAACACGACTCATTTTGTCACGACACCTCACATATAGTATAATCTACATTTTATTATGAAAGTGCCTTTGACTTTATAATTTATTTTCAAATATTCTTTTTGGCATATAATAATACAGTATTCTGCATATCAAGGATAAATTAGACATAGACTCCTACATAAATAGACTGAAGTCTGAATTCAAAATGTCAAAGTCATTAGATGGCAGTTAATGATCAGTTTCTACTTGTTGCAAAAAAATGTTGATAAAAAATGATCTCCAAAATGTCATTTTGTTATTGTATTGTTTGATGGCATGTTTTTTTTGGTCAATTATTTCAACAAGTAGAAAAAGATGGTATGTGCTGTTCCAAATTATTATATGAGACAAAGATGAATGTAGTATTAGTAGTTTGCCGCAGCAAAACATGCATTTGCCAACATTCATTATTAAAACACAACAGTGATGTCGTACAATTAAGAAAGTATAATACATACTCAAAGAAGCATTGAAATACCCACCTTCGTGACAGGATTAAAAATTTTATTTTGTCGAAATTATGAATCCTGTTATGATGGCATGTATCTCATTGCTTGGAGTATACATTATACTTTCTTACTTGAAGTTGATTAGTGGACCTTTTGGAATATTGATTTCAGTCTCAACAGTCTCATTGCTTAAAGTATTGTATTTTTTTACTTGAAGTTGTTGATTAGTGAACCTTTCGGATGTAGTACACTCTTGAAGAATCTTGAAATATTTGCCTGTCAACCTGGCAACCTATTTTTAAATTGTTGCTGGCAACAAAATCAGCTTGACCTCATTGAAATTTATTCATTTATTTGTTTGTCTGTCTGTTTGTCTGTCTGTTTTTTTGTATTTTTTGTTTCTTTGTTTTTTTTTGTTTTTTTTTTGTTTCTTTGTTTTGTGTTTTTTTTTTGTTTTATTTTTGGTTTTGTTTTGGGTTTGGGTTTGGTTTTGGGTTTTGTTTTGTTTTGTTTTGATTTGGTTGTTTATTTATAAAAAATCACACTGTACAGTACAGGAGAGACCAAATAGCATTTAGCTAATTTCCAAGGCCTTCTAAGACAAACATTTAACATAAACAATATAATACAAAATAAACTTATAAGAAAAATAGATAAAATTTTTAAGTTGATAAACTGTGTTATAAATGACTATATGATTAGGAAGATTATTCCATAGGTCTATTGTTGATGGAAAAAATGAAGGCTGATTAGCATGAGTCCTACATTTATGAGTCGCAGATAATGAAATATGTAAAAAGTTCACTTCAAAACCCAACTTATGCCAGAGCCAAGTCAAAGGAGTAATAAGTCAAAAAAATTGAAAATTGAGTTATTGATTAATAATGACTACACAAAATTATCTTTAACAAGAAAAAAAATCGGCTTCATTTGATATTTCCCTGCTAAGTTATGAACAACCAAATTTTAGACATTTAGAATATAAGTTTTGATAAATCTCCATTAAAACTTGTCAGTATAGGTGACTAAGCAGGGTCTCTCAAACCACCTGAACGCCAGCCTTTAAGAGAGAGGCTCTCAACTCCTTGCTCTCTCATCCTCGACTATGTTGGGTAGTTGGGTCTTTAAACGTTGCTGTACTGTGATGAGAAGAAATGTACCTTTTTTGTAATATGATCATTTTTTTTTATTTCATCCTTTAGAATTGAAATCTCTGGAACCACCTAAACACCAGCCTCTAGGAGAGAGGCTTTCAGCCCCTTGCTCACTCGTCCGTGACTATCCTCCTTCACCCCTCCCAGCCTTGCGCAAACACGGCTGCCTATCAACACACGATACATGCCCGGTCCACAAACCCTGCCCACTTCACAAACCATGTCCGACACACTGTCGTGCATCGTACAAGATAACCGAAGCCTGCCCTCACACATGTGACGAACATCACACATCCGAGTACGAATGGACTGACTCTGATTCGGACAACAGCGAGTCTGCGTTGAATCGATCTAACGAAACGGGCATTACCGGACGGAAGCAGAGGTGTTGGCGCTGTAAGAATCGTTGTCGATCGTTTCAACGCAAGCTTGAAGGGATCATTGAGAGTGATATTTTCATGCGTAGTATTCTAGTGTGTATCCTGATCAACACGTTGAGTATGGGCATCGAATACCATCAACAGGTTTGTTAAATTTTGTTTATTATTGGAATTACCCTGGTATAAGCCCAATACGCTTGAACATCAGTGTGTGATGTGGATATATACCCTAGTATAAGCCCATTACTCATGAACATGATATCACATTCAGTGTGTGATGTGGATATATTCCCTAGTAAAGCCCACTACATTAAACATGGAATCCCAGTCAGTGTGTGATGTGGACATATACCCTGGTATAAGCCCACTAACCTTGAACATGGAATCCCA
>JAOTQE010077771.1:0-16066 GCA_025631205.1 Nesometra sesokonis
AATAAAGGACCAATCACAATCTGGAATCTTTATAGAATGGATCTCAAAAATCTATTTAAAAATGAGTATTCTTGTAACCCAATTAAAGCAGGGAAAAAATGGGCCAAATTTAAAAACAAACTATTAGCGCTTGTTTAAATGTGTTACTTTATCAGCAAGTGTTTATTACAATTTCTTTTTTTTTATCATTTGTATTATACTGAATTATGTACCATAGACAAGCCAAGCCTATACATTTTGAAATCGATAATAGTTTTTATCTTAGATAGTATTCTTTAAAAATTAATAATTATACATAGATAATGTAAGCCAAATATGAAATGCAATTGTAATATTATACTTTTTATTATCTTTTCTACATTTTATACATTGGTACTTGTACTTGCATGTGTAGCTTTTTTCGTGTAAAAAAATTATATATACCTATTTCCGAACTTATTCCTAGTTGCAATATTTTCATTTTAACTAAGATGCAATATATATGTAACATAATTAATGACAACAAGACTGATTTTTATCATAAATTTACTAGCTACTACATTGCAGTGCTTGTCATAGCCTTTAAAAACAAAATAATCATTTTAACTCTGTATAAAAAATATAGTTTATTCTTTTATTGACATCAAAGAATGTACATGTACTATATACATATATGAAGTATTTTGAAAAGAAGTAAAAATAAAGGTGAGTGACCCCACGAAAGATAAAAAAAGTCATACATTGTGCGTAAATTTTCACCTATATATCGACCAGGGATAAAGCCTTTCTGTTGCTCATGAATTATTAATGTCAGACAAGATTTTATTCTCTCAGCAATACAAGATGATGCTAACTTGTAAGATACATTCAACAAAGAAATTGGCCTCAAGTTTTTTAAATATTGCCGACGTTTCTCTCCTTTCGGTATTAGAGTTATAACCCCATGTCTTTGAGTGACTGAAAGTTTACCGGATTCAAAAGATGCATTTAGAGAGCGCAGTAAGAACTACAATAGATCGCGGCAAAAAAATTCATACGTAAATCCGTCTGATCCAGGTGACTTTTCATTTGTACTACGTTTTAAGGCATTTAAGAGTTCTGTATATGTTAGCGACCCTTCAATTTTATCACGAAGTGAATCTGATAAGGTTGGAGTATTAGTTTCATTAAATATAGCTTCAATATCAACACTATCGATTTTAGGACTATCTTGATTTAAATATAATTTTTTGTAATAATTCTTTGTTTCTTGTAAGATATCCTCTGATTTATTTAATTTAATATTATCTACTTCTCTAACAATATTCACAATAGATATATCTCCGAATGTTTTTTTTTTCATATTTAAAAAATATTTAGATGGTTTTTCACCAAATTCCATCAATTGAGTTTTTGATCTTAAGATGATAGGTCTACCGTCTAATTTCTTTTTACGTAATTCTATTAAATTATTCTGTTTTTCGTTTAAAACGCCCTGTACCCTCAAATCCCCTTTCTGTTCAGTTAAAACTTTAATTTCTTTTTCAAGGTCTCGCTATATTAATATATATATATTATTATTAATAATAACTAATATTGTATTCTTTAACACCTGTGAGCGGAGCTCCGTGTAAGCACAACCTATCGTAGTGGCGTCATGTGATTGAATCAGCAATGACTAACCTTTACTTGACCAGAAATAATATAGTGTTTTATTTGTTGACTTCGACCCAGTCGTTTCTCATTTATGTCTTTAACTTAACATAAACATTCGTATAAGATGAAATTAAATTTGTATGTCTCCAAGAGACGGGAAGTGCCATATCTCCTTGATCTATTGTTGCGAGTAGTTAGATAAAAGTTAAAATGTTGTACATATACCAATATATAGCACTCTAGTCTGATGCTATTCAACTTGTCTGCAACGTAAATTTCTCCTATCATCAACATTGTGTCCTTTCTGTCAGCTATATGGAGTCCTTCCAGTACAGTAGTCCACACAAAGGCAGTGTTGTTTGAAACGAAAAGCCATTGTCTGTTTCTTCCCACACCCACGGTGTCTGGGTTGCTTCTCAGTCCCCATCTGGTCATATTTGTCTGACAACGCCCAACTTGAGTGCGAAGGCGGTCAAGACTTTTCCATGTGGTCCATTTGACACCACTGGGGAGTTGTTCAGTGGCTGAGATGCTCATTATCATTGACGAGCTACTTTGTTTTGCTCTCTAGTGGTCTTGCCAGAGTCTGTTTCTGTCTGTCACTTTTGTCTCTATGAATGGGTGCTAGAAGAGCAGAAACTTCTCTGTGAAGTCAGTCGAGGTTTTGCTGGAGTATGGTCAAACAGTGGGTGGCAAGTGTTGTTCATCTGCTTGAAACTTTCTATCTGGTTTGGCGACAGCTTTCCGAATGTTGGGGGAGCTATGCCAGACAAAATGTGCTCTTTTGATGTTGGTCTAATGCATCCGATGATGATATGGCATCAGTTGTTAAGAACCAGATCCCACTATTCAGCATTCGTGAAGCACTCCTGAAAGGACATGCGTACTCGGCAACTGAGTAGCTGAGAGCCCGTTGCCAGCTGTTGCTCGGACGGTAGATAAAGATTCTCTCCCCAATTGGAGTGGGTGATTTTTCGTACTATGGTGTATCTTGAGCTCATTTTGTCTTTATGATTTTGGACTTAAATTTAAGGGTGCGATTATGTTTAACTCCCAGGTAGACAGGTGTATCGCAGTGTTGAAGTGGTTACCCATTCCATATAACGTTTAGATGTTTTCCACGTCTATGTTCGCAGTTGGAAAGCAGTGACGTGGGTTGTTGACGGATTCAGGCGGAGGAGGTTGGTGCAGTGGTATGTGTCAAGATCACTCAGTGTATTGCTAAGGGTGGAATCTACTATTGAGAACTGCTTTGCTTGAGCTGTGATGGCTAGGTCGTCTGCATTTACAAAGCTCCTTGTTTCGGGGTGAATGGGCTGGTCGTTGGTGTAGCTGTTGAAGAGCATCGAAGACGCTACATTGAGAGAGACCATTCGTTTGAATGCGCCATCGGCTGCGTTTGTCACCCAGTATGACAAAAAACGGCGGTTGGACAACAGCGTCTGGTTGATTATACATAATCGATGGTCTTTTTTTTGTCTGATTAGCTTTGTCAAGGATGCACGGTTTCACAGCATACGTAACACAACCAGTCTAAAAACCATCTTGTTGGCTCAAGTTGAGGATCTGGTCAGTACACGACTTTCCAGGATGGAAGTCAGTCTGATGTGGTATTGACTTGTAAATAATCGGTTGTAATAGGTTTAGTACAAGACGTTCATTGAGCTTGTAAAGGTTGCTCAGCAGGGAGATCGGTCTAGCTTTACGAGTTTGATGGTTCCTTTCCCGTTTTCAAAATGGCTATGACTTCCTGCAGACTTTGGGAATTTAGTCTGCTTGCAGGTGTTGAACAAGCCATGCTTTTGTTGAAGGACCGATGTGTGTAATCTGTTCGGAGCAAATGCTATTTTTACCTGCTGCTTCACCATGCTTCAAGAATTTAATGGCCGAGTCCAGTTCTGAGTGTCTGAATGGTTGTGTAAATTTGAAATTTCTGCTTCTTCATGTCGTTGCCGCTTTGTGTTCTGAACTCGACCGAGGGCCCATTGCGGCCCCAGCCTAAATTACTCGTTTCGCTTCCATTCCATCCTGGATGTGCCTCGGAAATTAATCAGTCATAATCTTTCAGCTGCCGAGCAGGCCACTAGATTTTTCTCCAGCTACTGCAGTATTGAATTATCGCTGGTATTTGGCCTTGATCTACAAGCTGATCATATCCTCTATAAGGCGTTGAATGTATTTTGGAAAAACAATAAGGAATGGATCGGACGGGATTTTTCTCGACGTCTCAGCCAAAACAATTGGTGGCGCTATAATAAAATATAAATATTAATTAGCAAAGGTCCTTCTCGCCAACTATGTGCTGACAGTGCTTTCACTCGATGCCGCTTGTGTTTTATTAACCACATATTGCTCTGAAATCTACGTTATGTATAGGTATAACATCATAAGATCCACAAAGTTGACAGAATCTAAAATAATGGGTTCAAAAATTAAAATTATAAATAAAAAACTGTGCTGACGGACTCTTTTATGAAGATTAATTTACAAATTGCTTTTTAATTAGCTGATCCGCCTTCATACGGATCAGGTATTGTTATTGTCATTGTCAGAATCTTTTTTTTTTTTTATTTTTCTTTCTTTGCTTCCATTTTTTGTGAACAGGGTTTTTAAAAACTGGAATGTGCTATTAACATAACATTTTTAATGATAATACCTTTTATTCATGAATAGATAAGGGTGATAAACATATTGCTCTGAAATCTACGTTATGTAAAGGTATAACATCATAAGATCCACACAGTTGACTGAATCTAAAATATGGGTTAAAATTGAAATTAGAAATAAAAAAACTGTGCTGACGGACTCCTGTTACTTGGTATTGATAAGTTGAAAACGAAAAGCCTTAGTTTCTGATGTCACAAAATTTCGATTATCAAACTTCTCAGTATAAAACTGGTAATCAAACTTCTGTACGTAATGACATGGAGGTATAATAGTAATAATAAATATTATTTTTTTATTTTAGTATATGAACGCTTTGTTTAGTATGCCTACTACTGTATTAATTGATATGCAGTACTACTTCTTCCACATATCCAACTGACCTCATGTTTTCCTATGGTTTTCCTAACAATTGTATTTAATTGATTTAATTAATTAATGATTCCAACCTAAAAAAAACAAAATAAAGTTATGTCATATTTATGATTGCGTTCATCTCTGTTGTCGTTATTGATAACCTCGAGAGAACTCTGCACCATCGTTATTGGCGGCTGATCAAATCAGGGGGTCCAAACTTTTTGATGACAAGCGGAAAGCGGCACGGGGCAACAATGCGGTATTGCCAGAGCGACAGAGAGCAAAGCAAATGAAAGTAGAATTGCTAATAAATATTCATACATTATTATACAGCGCCACCCATCTATTTGGCTAAGATGTCGAAGAAAAAATCACGGGCCGAACGGCCTCTCGGAAAAAAATACGCCGCATCTTCTTGAAACATCACACTCCAGTTCCACTTAAACCGGCCAATACTCTGAGACAGTCACTGGTCCATCCAAAGGATCGTCTACCCAAGGATAAACAAAGTAACATCGTGTATGTTATTAAATGCCAAGACAAGGATTGCCAAGAGTTATGCAAGGAGAAACAAAACAAACCCTGGCCAAGCGGATGTACCAACATCGCCGCCCGAGCACAAGATGTGGAGACTCTGTAGTGTTCACGCATTTGGATAGCGCAAAACATTTGTTTAACAACAAGGATGTTGTAATCTTGGACAGGGAAAGCAGATAGTTTGAGAGGGGGTCAAAGAGTCCATCTAGGTGAAACATAAGGCGCCCTCTCTTAACAGGGGAGGAGGACTGCGATACAACCTGGCAAGCACCTATTGTTCTGCTATCAACAAGATCCCCGGAAGGTCTCTACCTGTGGTCATCGACCTTCGTCACAGGTCAACGCACCCTTGCCGCCAAGTGATCAGTCGGCCTGATGATGTGTTCTGGATTGGACACGATATTATAGCCAAGACTAGAGTTATTATTTATTATAACTGTATACATTCCTGGATGACTGAAAATTTCCATAGACGAATTTTGGACCACCTATTTACATATCATTCTTTATTCAATAGAAGTAATAAAAAATGTCACATAAAAATCCAGGTCAAGTTCTGCTCAAGCGGAACAATGCAGGAAGCACATATATACATATTAAATAATAAAAAATAACAAACAAGTTCTGTACCGTAGTTCATTTAGTTAAGCCTGCGATTTTAAGTTGTTATAAATTTACAATTTTCACATGCAGGGTTGAACCTAGTATTCCAAATCGTATAGCTAGTTATTAAAGCATTTTTCTTTTAATTACCTTTTCATTCCGTTTGGATTGTAATTCCTTTTGTTGACTGGAGTTATTAGCCCTACTTCCAACTTCTAACCAAATTAATTTACATCTTCGACCTTTTCTGTTAACATCGTCCACAAGGTGCTTAATATTTTCTATTTTCCGACTGTGATCTTTATCCATATTCATTTCAAAGTTAACAGCACTTAATCTTTATTAATTTAACTTCGTTTCCAGATATTACAATATCAGGTTTACAGCTGTTATCATAATATCTGGGGGTACAGTTCCTAGCTATAGTATGGCCTGCTACATTGCAATATAACAACAATTTCAAAAGTACCCATTTCTGATTTTACATGCTAAAGAAAATATGTTATTTCTGCATAATAAACTCTTTATTTACAAAAATAATTTTCATGCCAATGTTTGTATTTTTTAAACTAGAAAACATATTATATTAATGTTTATAGGCCTATATTTTATTTTATTTAGATGATGTCAACATGAAAATCAGGAAATATTTGACAGAGCGACAGAAGAACGAATATAATGGTTCAAGAAATATTAATCCTCCAACTTTAAATTGCGACATAGATATTAGTAGATTATTTACTGACCTTCAATTATTTGAAGGTAAAGTAGAAGATAAGAAAAGTCACAAAAATCCAGCCTCTATTAAAATGGACACTAACCCGATAAAATTAAAAGATTTATTGAATAAAATCAAATTACAAAACGCGCCTAAAGTATTAATAACAGGTGACGGAGGAATGGGCAAAAGTACTTTATTAAGATATATTGCTTACAGCTGGGCAGTTAATACAGACACTACATTTGAAGGCAAATTATTGTTTCTAGTAGACATCAGAGACATAAAACCAGGAGAAAATTGTTTTGATGCTATTATACCCGCAAGTAATATAAAACATATAGAAGACGAATACCAATTCGAAAGCGGTTCAATAAAAACATTCTTAAGGAACAATTATCGTGAAATAGTACTTTTACTAGATGGACTAGATGAAATGGAAGAAGGTGCTGAAAATCCAATAAACTTACTTAGAGACTATGAATTCCGTGGCTACACTGTGGTATTAACGTCGCGTCCAGAAAACACAATTGAACTGGTTAAACATTGTGATATATATATCAAAACACATGGATTTAATTCAGAAAGTATAGAGATTTATATTCGTAAGTTCTTTAATGCTTACATCGAGGCTGATTTGGGTGAATCTCTTATTCAGATGCTACGGAGTGCGGAACACAAAGAAACATTAAATGAGTTATGCCCGTCTCCACATCTATTGCTTATGATATGTTGCATGTGGATAGAAAATAAAACCATTCCACGTAATGTACCAGAGCTATACAAGGAAGTGTTTCTTACTATTTTAAATCAATATAGTCGACGAAGTAAAAAGGGAATTAAGTTTGATAGGTTTGAAGGAATTAAAAATGAGTATGAAAGTGCTATTGCAATACTAGGGGAATGTATATATCAAGGTTTAGTAATAAATAAACTGTCAATTGACAAATACGATATAGCAATGTTAAATAAAAACAAAACAATTGTAGATTTAGCGATTAACATTGGATTTGTTTACAGAAATAAACCGAAAAGTATGATCAATTTAAAGGAGATTTACACAACTCGGCATAAATTGGTTTCAGAAGCACTAGCAGGTTTTTTTATTTATGTTAAATGTCGCGATGGTATTTTACAACATGACGTTTATGAGTCACTAAGGACTAATGAATATCTACATATGACAAATGTATTCGCAATAGGATTTCTAGGTTCAAATGCTAATATATTGTTTCACCATTGGTTGAAAATTAAGGCATCACATTATTGGTCGATTGCGAAGTTTTTCAATTACGTAAAGCAAACAGACAAAAAGAGCGTACTCGATGAATTAAATAATAGCATGTCTACTGAGATAAAAAAACATGTTGAAAAGATGACAAACTCATTTAGAATATTCTTTTATGGACAAAATGAATATGATGATACACATTTAGTAGAATTAATTAAGACATTCTGTGATAGAGTTAACAATAATCGTACACAATTTTCAATGGACATGTCAACAATAATTGCCTCTAGTAATCTGCCATATGGAAGTATTTGTAGGGTTGTTTCTCATATTTCACTTATAGAAAAAGCATGTCCACAATTAGAATATTCAGAAAGAGAGACTGATGACACCTATATATTAGAAATGGTAAAACAATTTGGTTTCGAAGCAATTGAAGTCTTATATTTTGAATGGGAATATAAGAACTTAAATTATGAGGTCAAAATTCTAAGTTTTAAAAACTTGGACTTAAGAAACTTTGAATTACCACACTTGTGCAAGATATTAGAACTATCTAGTAAGCTAGAACAACTAGACATCAGGAACTGCAGTCTTACAGGTGAACTACTTTATAAAGTGATGGATTGTGTCATTGCAGCTTTGCAAAATGATTTACAGTTAAAACTCGACGTCAGTCATAATAACTTAAATTATCTTGATGTAACATTGTTTAGTAAATATTTGAAGAATTTAAATAAAATATCAATGAGGTATTGTAATTTATCAGGTATTATTGTGAGTGATATGTTGGATAAATTGAATGAACTGAATGTATTGGATGAAAAGGCTATCGATGTAAGAGGTAATGATCTATCAAATATTAATGGAACATCACTTGTTATGTTAATAATGATGCATAAATGGTTACATGGAATTCCGATCTTTAGCACTTTCAAATGGAGTGATTATAATCTATCAAGAAGTAACCTTGAAGATATTTTACATCTATGTACATCTAGTAAGTGTACGTTTAGATTTGAGAGTATTGATTTAAGTAACACTAATCTGTCTTTAATCAGTGGTACTAAATTAGGAAATATTTTCAAGATGTTTCCAGATATGGATGATTTTATTTTAAATAATTGTAGTCTGACAGGCCCTATTGTTAATGATATGCTGAGGATATAAGTTGAGAATAGTAAAAACAACAATGAAGTAGTACCACGGTCATTTTCAGTACTTGATCTTAGTCATAATAATCTAGAGAACATTGATGTAGAATTATTTACTGAATCATCAAGGAATGTACGTCTTGTTATCCTTTTGAAAGATTGTCATCTTTTAGGCAATGTGGTAAGTGATATGCTGGATAAATGGAATAAACTTGGTGTACTGAGAAAGAAAAAGATAGCACTATTGGGCAATGACCTTTCGAATATTAATGGAAGATCACTTCATATGTTGATACATAGATTGGGTGATTATTTTCAACTTTTAAAATGGAATGATTATAATCTGACAACTAGTAACCTTGAAGATATTTTGACTCTATGCACATATGAAGATTGTAAATTTAAATTTAAAATTATTGATTTGAGTGGCATTAACTTGTCTTCAATTAGTGGTGTCAAATTAGCAACTCTTTTCAAAATGTTCCCAGACATGAATTATCTCGATTTAAATATTTGTAATCTAACGGGCCCTATGGTTGATGATATGCTGAGAGGATATGGTGGAAATGGCCAAAACAAAAATAAAATATTGCCACCTTTTTTATCAGGGCTAGATCTTAGTCATAATGATCTAGAGAAAATTAATGGAGCATTATTTGCTGAATCACTAAGGAATATAGCTATTGTTTCTATGAGGTATTGTAATCTATCTGGTATTGTTGTAGGTGATATGCTGAATAAATGGAATGAACTAGGTGTATTGACAGAAAAAAAGATACAAGTAAATGACAATAACCTTTCAAATATTAGTGGAAGATTACTTGTTATGTTAATACATAGATTGTATGACTATATTCATCCCACCATTTTAAGTTGGCGCTCTTATAATTTATCAACAAGTAACTTCCAAGATATTCTATTCATCTATTCTAGATGTTCTTCTAGGGATTGTGAATTTAAATTTACACATGTTGATTTTAGCGGCATTAACCTGTCTTCGGTCAGTGGTGCAAAATTAGCAAATATTTTTAAAATGTTTCCTGACATGACTTTTCTCTTTTTAATTGACTGTAGTCTTACAGGTCCTATTGTTGGTGATATGCTGAGAGCATATGGTGACAATAGTGAACAAAACAATAATAAAATAGTACCACTTTCATTATTAAGACTAGATCTTAGTTATAATAATCTAGAGGCAATTGATGTAGAATTATTTATTAAATCATTAATGAATGTAGGTATTATCAGTGTAGAGTGGTGTTATCTATCAGGCACAGTTGTAAGTGATATGCTAAATAAATGGAATGAACTTGATGTATTGGCTGCAAAGAAGATTAAAGTAATGGGCAATGACCTTTCAGATATTATTGCCAGTTCACTTGTTATGTTAATACATAGATTGTATGACCATCACAGCATGTTAAAATGGGATGAAGATTATAATTTATCATCAAGTAACTTTCAAGATTTCTTAACTCTATGTTCTTCTATGGATTGTAGATTTAAATTTACATATATTGATTTGAGTGGCATTAACCTGTCTTGGGTCAGTGGTGCAAAATTAGCAAATATTTTTAAAATGTTTCCAGACATAAATTACCTCGATTTAAGTAATTGTAGACTAACAGGTCATATTGTTGGTGATATGCTGAGAGCATACAGTGACAGTAGTGAACAAAACAATAATAAAATAGCACCACTTTCATTATCAATACTAGATCTTAGTTATAATAATCTAAAGACAATTGATGTAAAATTATTTATTAAATCATTAAGAAATGTAGATATTATCATTTTACAATGGTGTCATCTATCAGGCACAGTTGTAGGTCATTTTCTAAATAAATGGAATGAACTTGATGTATTGGCTGAAAAAAGGATTGGAGTAATGGGCAATGACCTTTCAGATATTATTGCCAGTTCACTTCATATGTTGATACATAGTTTGGGCGATTATATTGACTTTTTAGGATGGAGTGATTACAATCTAGCCACTAGTAGCCTCGAACATATTTTGACTCAATGCACATATAGAGATTGTACATTTAGATTTACTAAAGTTGATTTGAGTGGCATTAACCTGTCTTCAATTAGTGGTGCCAAATTAGTAACTCTTTTCAAAATGTTCCCAGACATGAATTATCTCGGTTTAAATAAAACTAGTCTAACGGGCCCTATTGTTGATGATATGCTGAGAGGATATGGTGGAAATGGCCAAAACAACAATGAAATATTGCCACCTTTTTTATCAGTGCTAGAGCTTAGTCATAATGATCTAGAAAACATTAATGGAGAATTATTTGCTGAATCACTAAGGAATATATATAATGTTTCTATGAAGTATTGCAATCTATCTGGTATTGTTGTAGGTGATATGCTGAATAAATGGAATGAACTAGGTGTATTGACAGAAAAAAAGATAGCAATAAAGGGCAATGACCTTTCAAACATTAATGGACGATCACTTGTTATGTTAATACATAGATTGTGTGAATATAGTGATCCAATCCTTTTAAGATGGAGTGATTATAATTTATCATCAAGTAACTTTCAAGATTTTTTAACTCTATGTTCCTCTATGGATTGTAGATTTAAATTGACACATATTGATTTGGGTGGCATTAACCTGTCTTTAGTCAGTGGTGCAAAATTAGCAAATATTTTTAAAATGTTTCCAAACATGAATTATCTCGGTTTAAGTAATTGTGGTCTAATAGGTCCTATTGTTGACGACATGTTGAGAGCATATGGTGACAATAGTGAACAAAACAATAATAAAATAGTACCACTTTCATTATCAATACTAGATCTTAGATATAATAATCTAAAGACAATTGATGTAGCAGTATTTACTAAATTTTTAAAAGTCAGTGTGATTCTCATGGACGATTGTAAGCTATCAGGTACTGTTGTAAGTAATATGCTGAATAAATGGAATGAACTTGGTGTATTGACAGAAATCAGAATAGGAGTAACGGGCAATGACCTTTCAGATATTATTGCTAGTTCACTTGTTATGTTAATACATAGATTGTATGACCATCATAACATGATAAAATGGGATGAAGATTATAATTTATCATCAAGTAACTTTCAAGATTTCTTAACTCTATGTTCTTCTATGGATTGTAGATTTAAATTTACATATATTGATTTGAGTGGCATTAACCTGTCTTGGGTCAGTGGTGCAAAATTAGCAAATATTTTTAAAATGTTTCCAGACATGAATGTCCTCGGTTTAAGTATTTGTAGACTAACGGGTTCTATTGTTGGTGATATGCTGAGAGCATACGGTGACAATAGTGAACAAAACAATAATAAAATAGCACCACTTTCATTATCAATACTAGATCTTAGATATAATAATCTAAAGACAATTGATGTAGCAGTATTTACTAAATTTTTAAAAGTCAGTGTGATTCTCATGGACGATTGTAAGCTATCAGGTACTGTTGTAAGTAATATGCTGAATAAATGGAATGAACTTGGTGTATTGACAGAAATCAGAATAGGAGTAACAGGCAATGACCTTTCAAATATTAACGGAAGGTCACTTGCTGTGTTACTACATACATTGTATACTTATACTGATAACGTTTTAAAGTGGAGTGATTATAATCTATCAGCAAGTAACTTGCAAGATGTTTTAACCTTATGTACAACTACTTATTGTAGATTTAAATATACTCATGTTGACTTTCATGGAGTTGACATATCTACAATCCTTTTATCAGATCTTTATGAAATATTTCCACACATACAATATCTTAATTTGTAGTCTTGTAAACAATAATGTTGATGATATGATGTGAACATATGGTGAAAATGGAGAAAACCAATGATGAAACATAAAATAATACCACTTTCATTATCAATACTAAATCTTTTTCAAAATGGTCTATAGATTAACGATGTACCTCGATATTCTCTTGATTTCTTGTTGTGTAGTATTGTAATCTATCAGGAATAGATTTAATATATTGACAGCAAACATTGCAGCACAGATAGGTACTCACCTTTCAAATGTTATGGTAAACTGTTTGTTATATTAATACATAGATTTCAAGATTATATTGATTACCTAATTTAAAAAATTAATCTTGTAAAGAAGTTTCCAGGCATGAATTATCTCAGTTTATGTAATTGTATTCTAACATGCCCCATTGTTAATAGTATTCTGAGAAAATGTGGTAAATTAACAAAACATTCATTATAAGTATTAGTTCTTAGTCATAATTATTTCAGTAGACATTAATGTAGCATCGTGTATTGAATCAGGAAGGTCACATACCTGTAAACCCTTACGCATTTGCCGTAAATCGTACGCATTCTAATCAAATCTTACGGTCTTACGCAGACACCGGCAAAATTACGCCTAACGATGTCCTATCCTTTTTATGTTTTTTTCAATTTGTAATGAGTTTTAGTAAAACTAATCCATGCAAAACTACTCCCCCTACAAAATCGACATTATCGACTAAAACAAACTTCATTACTGCGCCCACCTTTCTAGTTGCATGGACATTCATAGTCGTTCCATGAGATCTATATTCCATACAACTGTATCAGAAATGCCAGGACAACTTCATAGATTGATAGCAAACAAAGTAAAATGCAGGTAATCTCAACTTCGACAGAAGAATATTTATATCCCCTTTTACCGTGGAGGCTTTTTAAATATTTCTGGTACTGTTTGTAGTTTTCATTGTACTAAGTTTAAAAAATATGAAACGTTATCAGTTAAATCTATTCTTTATTTAATGACTATAAATTTATTGTATAAAACAATATACAGTAACAATGCAAGGGCGGATCCAAAATTGTGTGAAAGAGGAGAACGCTTTATCCGGCATGGTGGACGTGCAAAATTTGACAATAAAAATCGAGATTTATTTGCTTTATATGCATGTTCTGTATTTAATTTGTTGTGGGTAAAATTTATAGAGCGTGAGCACATGCATTAGACCTATTTGAGGATACTATGAGGAGGAATTCGAATGTTTTTAAGTAGCCTATATTTTAAACTATCCTTCAATTAAATTTCCTGGACCCTCCCCAATCCCCCATTCACCCCGTAGAATTTGTGAAGGTTTACAGTATGGGAATGTAACTTGAATTTATATAGCACAATGTAATATATCAAGCACTGTATTAGTGAAATGCTTATTAAATATTAAATAGAATGACCTTGTGTTATTGAGTAAAGAAAATTAAAAGTTATAAGCAATGTTGATGGCCAATTACTTTATTACATAGATTGAATTACTATATTTTTGATTGCAGTTTTTTAAGATGGAATAATTATTCATAAACATAAAACTTACATTTTCTAAGTCTGTACACCAATGGCCACTGTAGATTTTATTTATTTTCTCTGAGAAATATTAACTTTAGTGTAATTTAAGAAAATTCTAGCCGGGAACAGTTAAAGCGAGTCGTGTTAATTCAATTAACTCTCTATTTTGAGCTATTGCTTTGACTAATTAACAACCCGCTGTGTCCATCCCTTCGATCCTATAGGGATGGTACCGACAATACCGCCCTCAATATCAGTTTAGTCAAAGTCACTTCCATTTTTGAAAGTTCCTAAATGTGTTCAAAAATATATCAAATTTTTTATCTACGAATTGTTGATGATCGTAAAATACTGACCAAAACTGAAACAGATTTTTAAGGTGTTAAATTTAAACGTTAAAAAAAATTATGACGTATTCGGTTACGTCTATCGTGAAGTTGCAAAAGCTCCCTATTGTCGTTAATCTAATTGTATAAGGAATGGTAATGATTTATTTTAGCTGCAATGTTCTCAAATGTTAATGTTTATACTGTTACATATTGAGTTCTTAACCGTTGCGTCACAAACAATAGGTGGCGCCCTTGTATACATTTTTGCAATTCAAGTGTAAGAATGCAATTTAGAATATGTGAATTCAATTTTTTAAATAGGCTTTTCATTTAGTAATTGGCTATACTGTTTATAGTTTTCAAAATACTTTTAGTACGTTTTCTTTGGAAACTAGAATGCAATGTTTGATATTTGAAGGCTGTGTTAATGCCATTTGTTTAATAATTTGCATGGTTATTTAGTCATTTTTAATTTATAATGGTTAATTATAATGATAATAAATTGGTGATGGTTGCAAAATTTTATTACACGTGAATAATAAATTTTATTTCAACGACATACTCGTAGTAATTTTGTTTAAACGTTGTGTCTTTATTACAAGTAGCGTTCAACTCAGTTGGTTTAGCTGGTAGTAATCATTGTGATGTGTTCATGAACCGTACATGCTCGCTGGTTTCCGATTCGATCTCACCACGCTAGTGTACTTTGTTTTGGCTGAAGCAAGTTAATGGTGCACCGTCCTTCGGATGAGATGTTAGGCCGTTGTTCCCGTGTACAACATGGCTCATGTGCACGTTACAGAACGAAGTGCACTCTTTTGAAACGAGTAGGGGTTGTCTCCCGGTTTACCACCGAATCACCACCAGAAGGTTTGTAACAACTCTTCGGACCTAATGAGTTATCCATGGTGTATCACACCGTAGCCTAATATACTAAACCAAACCTTGCTTTCCCTAAATATTTAGATTTCTCTATAATTGAGTTTGACTCACATTTAATTTATTTTAAATAAAAAAAATATCAGTCTTATATTCTAAACAAACACCTTTGAATGTATATGTGTGATGATGGCACTATGTTTGTAATTTGAATAAATTATCATTATCCCATTACTTTTCGGAGTAAATTTAAAAAGAGTTACAAGGAATCACTTTTAAAAACTGAATTGGCACCTCAAATCCACTCTCATGGTGCAAATTGTAAATTCACTGCCAAAGAGTGTGTGATTTCACTATTTTTAAATGATAATTCATTCGTTTGGAGTGAATTTTCATTATTTTTGAAGTTGTTCCTCAGGGAACTCCTCAAAAAATGGAGTTTCACCATACATGTATTATTTACTGGTAGATGGTGAACTTAACTCTGTGTTGATTTCGGCAGCCTTCATCACAAACATGTAAGTTAAATAACAATCACTGTTTTACAATTATAGCATTTTAAGACTGCATGTCCGAGAAAACCAGGCAGAATGATAAAAACGGGGATAATGAGGGTTGGCAATTTTCATTCATATTTTCAGTTTTAAGTTGACTGCACTCAAGATTCATGAAAAGGGTAGTGAA
>JAOTQE010077782.1:0-16066 GCA_025631205.1 Nesometra sesokonis
AAAAATATTTTTAAATTAATATTTAGCACTATTTAAGTATATATTAATTACTAAAATAATTAATTAAAAATGTAGTTTGTACCTATATAATTTAATAAATTAATATTTAATGAAGATATATGTAAACATTTTGCAGAAGAAATATTTTAAAGTTATAATATAACAAATTCAAATATTTTTGTAGAATTAGTGTTTTAAATGTAAAATGGAGTACACAATTTAGAAAAGGTAATTGGTTCCCAGTTTCCCCCACCACCAGATGAGATAAATCAAAATAAAGTTCTCATAGCACAATGGCCCTGGCTCTGGCATCCATTTTAATTGTGTAAATAAAGAAACTGATCATCTATAATAATTTATCATTTTTTTTCAAAATTTAAATCAGCTTTTACTTTACAAGATTTCTTGAGTATTTTTTCTCATTTCTTCAATTCAGTTCTACCTTGCTAATACTACTAATTAATCAGATAGGCCACGGCTGGTGAAAGCAATATGAAAGTGATCAGGCAAAGAAGAGTATACACCAACCTCAGCCTTACATGTTTGGTGTTAAGATTCAGATTTTTTGGCAAAAATTAAACTTCTACAAGCATGGTAATTTAAACTAAAGAGTAAAAATATACTTTTGACTAAGGACATAGTTTATCACATTGCTTTTTCAGTATTTTTTTTATTTGTCAAAAAAAGATCCAGAAAACACCTGACCAGCCAGACTGCTTCTGCCAGCCTTGCAGGCCCTATCGAGCATTCTCATGCTTGAATTTATTTACTTTGAAATGTGTTTGAAATCATTAGTTCAGTTCTGTATAGTGTCAGACATGTAATCAGAAAGTAAAATAAAACAATGGTATGAGTCTATAGAAAAGGTTTTTTTTTAAATTATTGAGTATCCTCACTGTTGAACTTAATTGCTTTGAAATTTGTTTCGAACCTTCATTTGATTTAAAAAGTTAGCTCACTTTACATAACTTCAGACTTTCAGAAGTCAAATGAAATAAAAGTTCAAGTGACTTTCTAACTATAAAAACAAGTTTTTTTTAAACTATTAAGCATTCTCACTGTTAAATTTAATTGCTTTGAAATGTGTTGGAAATCATTTTCTTGTCAAACTTAGTTTTCTCGTCGATAGCTCAATTTGCATACCAGCAGACTAATAATCACAGAGTCAAATAAAACAAGAGTTTGAGTCACTTTCAAACTATACAAAAAGTTTTTATAACCTATTGAGCATATTCACTACTGAATTTAATTGCTTTGAAATTTGTTGGGAATCTTCATTAGATTTAAAAAGTTCTTTTATTGACAGATAGCTCAACCTACATAACATCAGACTTGTAATGTGAAAGTAACTTAAACCAGAAAGGTTTATTTCTCTTTCTGAACTATAGTAAATAATTGAATTGTACTATTGTTTAAAATAATTGAGCATCCCTTCTTTTCATTCCTACATGAAAAGATCCCTTATTTGCTTAAAAGAACATTATATTCTCCAAAATTTGAATATACATGGTTTGCCCTGTTTTATGTGTTATTTGGCATATTTTGTGTGTGTGTGTGGGGGGGTGCTAAATTAACACATTATAAATTGGGGGGTGAATTTGCGAAGACGCCGGATGGGCCCCCGTCCGCACCTGATCTAGTAACCGTTAATTTTTACCTTGTTTCACGATGAACAATTGGCAGGTATGAATATGTCTTAATACATAGAAATAACAGTATTTAAATAGTATTTACCCTTGTTTTTTTAAATTAAAAAGGCTATTAGTCTTCCTCATTTGTATCATTCTTCAGTCTAATAAATAATTTGTAATTTTACTAAGTTATATTTTGCAGTTTTATGTTACTTCAATAAGAACAGGTTAATTTTTAATTAATTAGTAAATGTCATCATTTTTTCGTGGTTTCTAGTGACAGTCATGGGTGGCCGAAGAGGGGGAAGGGATAGTCCCCCAGAAATGTCACATCAACTACAAAATCAGATAGATTGACTTCTTTTATTTGTTGGTACGAGTACCAAAAGGTGGTTCAAAGCAATAAACACAGCATGTAAATATGGTATTTATGAATATTTTTGGCCTGAAAACCTCCATAAGAAAAGAGACCAAGATTACATATGTTAATAGGCAATAAGGTTTTTTTTTTGCTTAACAAATTGTAATCGGGTTAAGCACCCCTCTTTCCTGATACCTGGATGTGTTCCGCCCGGGGTGGGGTAGCTGAACAAAATTTTTCCTCCCCATTTACACATATATATTTATACATCGTTTAGGTTTATTTTGTCCATATGCTTGATATAAAATATAACTTCCATTACAACTGAAGGCCTTTGTAATTCCAAGTTAGTATAAGAATTAGTGTAGGAAGAAGTTTATTACAGTCTATTTTTAAATACAACAAATTATCACTCAATTTACATTGATTATCCTATGTGCACACTTGATAATTTTAACATTGAAGTCTATTATTTCAGACATTGAAAATTAATAAAGTTAAAAAATTAAATTATAGTTAAGTAGTTTTCAACATGAAATTTCCATTAACTTTTGGAAATGTCTGATGAAAATGTGATTGTATTTTGTCACTTTTCATATTAGGTTACAACTGAACAAACTTTATAACATATTATGAAAATTGAGTTTAAATTGACTGCATTTTAATAACCATGTAAAGTAGATAGGATAGACTGTGTCATTTTGTAATGTCAAAGGTTTTGGATCTCACATCATGTTTTGTTTTGCTAGTATGTTTAGGTACAAATTAGAAAAGAGGAATAAAAAGATGTGTAAGAGTTGATGCCAAGTATACAAATTAAGTTTGACATTGTTAGGCTTGTGTAGCAGTAACGTTTAGAGGGACGTTAATTGAGGGCTTGTATTAGTGCATACACCTGCACACCTCACAAACAATGTAAGCGAGAAAACTAGGTTTTAGGTGTAAGGGGGTCAGTAGATGGCCTGTTGGAATAATGCCCGGGGCTAGCTCACAGCTCGGGTATAAGGGGGTCATTCCAAGGCCTAGTACGATAATGCTGTAGGCTATGTCTTCACCCCAAGCACTATATCTCTCTATCTAGTGTGTATGTACTAGCCGTATGGGAAAAATGCTCATTATCGTGGGTGAAGTAAGTATGGGCACGTGGAATATCATTCATTAACAATGTAATGGCGTCAAGGGAATGTTGGTATCTGTGGGAGTGTAGATATCCCGGACCGTGAGGCTAACACAGGTTCTGCCTTACCTTTCATAACGCTATGGATCATACTCTAAAGACTACCAAAGGTTTAGGTGTGAACTTATATGCAGGTTAGTGTATTTAGGTGACAAGTCCTCATTCATTACTGCACCCCCAGGCTTCGATTTGCTCTGAGAGCCCTTTGTTACGCTCATTGCGGGAGTGGCGTCTTAAAATGTGCATGGTACCCCGCTTGTCGGTCTTAAACAGTAGGTGTTCTCAACAGGTGTCCATCTGAAGTTGTATGTTCTCGGTCACCTACACCCCCGTTTTTCGGACGTCACATAGTGAAGATGATAAGTTTGCGGATTATTCCCAAAGCAATCAAGTATAAGAATTTGGGGGTAGTAAGGTTCCCACAATGTGGTCATAGTACTTGCATTGTACCCCGACTTTATACCAATGGGGTATCGGCAGCTGGATGACTCTAAAGTTTGTAAAGTCAGGGGGTAGCTGATATTGTTTGGAGGAGTGTAGGTAACCCGCAGCGGTGTTGAATGCATGGCATAGCGCACAGCCTTGCGGTCGGGTTTTGCTGACGTTATTGCTTTCGTTGAGACTATATTTGGTCTTGAAATCATGGGAAAGTTTAAAAAGTGGAGACCTAAGGTAAACTTAAATTCCAAAACTGATGAAGCTCATTAATTATTTTAACAAACTGTAGATGGGTAAACATTTTTGACGTCAAGTCAATTGTGTCGCGTGCATTTAGCATGAACCATGCACGGAAGAGTGCGGGGACAAGGTTCGGGGTAGAAGTACAGTGCCCTATTGAATTGCATCGCATGAAGGAGTAAAGTTTGAAAAAGTTTGCCAAAGTTGGATGATTTTTTTGACCAAAGACTGAGGGTCCTTTAGTTCTTGCCTTTTTGACAGAGTACATTAAATACACTAATTTAATACACAATAGCCCAGTCATTCTCTACCATTAACGCATTCCGTTTTATGACATTAGAGTTTTCATTATTTTATTCCACGTTGATGTTTAGGATAGGATCATTTGTGGGTATATATAAATAATTCATTTAGATATTATTTTATTTGACTCTTTAAAGTTATTTTAAACTGGTGTGTTGTGTTACCCTATAATCAAGGTATGCGTCAATACTATTATAATATAGTATGTTACTAACTTTTACATTTAATACATCTTGTAAAATGTTTTTCTTGTTAACTTATTAATTTTATTATTTTTTTAGGATTTTTCTCATTGCAACTTCATCAAGTACAATTTAAACATACACAACATCTTCTTACCTCTGCATTGAAAAGTCTATTTTCCTTGATATTCTTCTTTCTTCGAGAAAGTTTTTTAACTTACTTTTAGTCATGAATGGTAGTGAATATTTACTTTGTGTTTAACTTACAATGATGCAGGGCTGATGGAGTGGAGAGTAGATAATGTGATGGTTATATTAATTACGTTGGAGTGTTATTTCTAGGAATCTAGCGATCAATATTTACTTTCAAAATGTTCTCATCTTATTCCTAACCATGGTCATGCTACAGAGTGGACTCTCATACACTCCAAACTATCAAATCCTATATTTACTTCAGTGAAGATAGTTGAATTTAAATCATTATCTTAACATGATAAAAATAAAATAAAATTTCAAATTTCAAATCCATCTTATAAGTGTAATGATAGGCCTACCAGTTCATTTTTTTTTTCACAAAATCATGCAATAAAATATAATAATATAAAATAGAAGTGGCAATCTAAAATATAGCAAAGGTTTGTGGTCATTAAAATACATTATACAAACAATTAATAGATTAGTTTAAAGGCCTGGTAGAATTTTGAAATATTTTGGTGTCCATCAGACAACCAAGGTTTAAAATTTGGTTCCCCTCACAGTCTTATAGTTGCCCTCCAATTACAAAAAAAATATTACAGTACAGTAGTTGTAATTGAGTGTAATGTTAAGCCAACTAATTTTATCTTTTACACTAGGCTTAGCCCCTAAGATTTTTGCTGGGATCATGGTGACTTGACAGTTGGTTTGCATGAGCCAAGACCTGGTTTCCTTTTGGGACATAATTTGTGGTTGCCTGAAGTAAATTTTTGGTTGCGTTGGGCCATCAAGCAACCAATTTTGCGAGCCCTGATAAACCTGGGCAAAACATTGTTTCCCTTTCTACCTTTGAAATAATATTGAAACACTGTCTTTTATCGTTTGTCTATGTTTTTTGTCTGAATTTGTTAGGGAGAACTGAAGAACTTACTTACGCTTTAAATGTGTATTTTATATATACATTTTAATGAAATGAAAGTTTTATTTTTTTTTTAATGATGATTTTTGTGATAACTTTCTCACAATTTTCAGGATAATTTTCGGTATTTTTTACAATTTCCAGATAATTTTAGGTATTTAGCAAAAAAGTTGGGATATTAATGAAAGTAATTTTTTTTTTAAATTCAACTATTCAACATTTTTAGGTTAATCAACATTGAGCAACACACAGATATCTTTTTAATTCTAATGTAACATTTATTGTGCCATTGTAAAAAATGATGTAATAAACATTGAAAATTAAGTATTCAGGACAAAGGTGTATATTTTGTCTACACTTGTGTTATTCCTATGGACTGGCATGATATACACACCAGTTTCCAGTAATACTTATCGCTAGTATTTTTATCAAGTATCAGTATCTAGAAACATTCTATTAGTTAAGTCTACAGCTAATAATCTGCCAATATATAGAAGTGTCTAGGCATATAGCCCTAAGTTATTAACAGATTAACTGTATTTCTTCAGAATGATCAAGTCATTTTCACAGTCACTTTTCATTTTTCCAATGACAATACATCTTTAATAGTTATTAATTTTTTAGGGTAAATTTCAATTTACATGTTTAAAATTTAAAAAAAAATCAATCAATCTTAAATTCCTGTTTTCTGAGATTTTCTATATAGTCTGATTGACAGTCTAAATATATTGATAAATAAATAATGACAATTGTAGACTTGCCTTCATTAGATTTATTGCCTAATTGATTGTATTTTATACAGAGATCAAAACATATGCTTTATTTAGTGAACATCTCTTCAACCTAACAACTAGGACTAATAGCAAGGAAAGGTAATTGGTAATAGAATCCTTAAATCCATTGAGTTTTGATGACTTACAAGGGCTATAAAAAGAGCCGTTCGACACACCTTTTCACACCCTTTAATATTACTGTTTGACACCTTCGGGCAATTTATCGTAAATACAATATGATTCTCGCGTATCTAACTGTTCAATTTACACGCATTTTGCCTGATAAGAAGTTACGAGATTAACTGCGGGCTGTGACATTAAGCAGTGGATATACGGTGTTATGCAGTATTGCATTACTTATCTTGAATAATGCAACGTTTGTCATATACAAACATGGCTTCAAAACGCTTATGAGCTTCTTGTGAGGACAAACGACATTGTGCAAGAACTGGGACTCTCGTCTTTAGTAATTCACCTCAGATAAATGACAATATTAACATGAATTTACACAATAGCCAACGATTAGACTGTGTGATGTAGACCAGTGTGTAGGTTCAGCGTGAACATTATTTCAATCTGACCATATTCAAAACCTAATAATTAGGAGTAATGTTTTAACCATAACCGCAGGTCTTTCAAAACTGCATTCTCTCAACATGTGTTGTAAAAGCTTTGTGCTTCTCAAATAGGCCTATCTTGAACATAATTATAATTTACATTTAGTAATAACTTCTGTATTTTTAAAAGCCTGCTTTCCTGCTGATCGTTATTCCAAAATCGCCAATTTGGAATGGCGTTTTGAATCGTTATAAAAAAGTTTAAAAATTAACAATAAAAAATAAAATCACACTGGACTGCAATATTTTAGATATTTGCCATGCTGCGTGCAACAAAATTATTATATCTTTGCAACGAATTAAAAACAAATTTAAAGAACTTTCCAACTACAATTTTTATATATTAGTTATATAATTGTATATTTTATGTTCTAAAGTAAGGTACAACTCCTGAAAATTTAATAAATAACATGTGTGATTTATTTCTAGGCCCAAAACATAGTACTTGCTGCGGGCAATGTTGCCTTGTGAAGACCCAAATTTAACGATCCAAATCATCAAAGTTGATTTCGGTTTAACTTAGACAATTCAAATCGTTAACTTTTGTTGTCATTGGGTTAACGTCGTGAGTGACCCCTTTTCCTGTTAATCATTATGGGAACCATTTTTCAAAATCAGTGATGATAATCGCCGTTTCAAACAGCCGTTTTTGGATTAACGATCGACAGGGAACAGCCTTTAAAATTAATAACTATATTCTTTTTATTAATAAAAAGAAGTTTTTTTGAAATAATTATATTAGTTTTTTTCCTTTTTGCGGAGCCCACAAAATTTGTAGGTCTACAAATTTAATACGTATACATTTTTTAGAAGTAAAACAAGATACAAGGCATCATTTTTAATTTGAATATTTTGGCATTAGTTATGTCATCGTCAAGAATGAAATATCAGGAAAAAATGAAGAAGTTTTTTAAGTAGCTATATTATTTTTTTTTCCTTCTTGCGAAGCCCACAGAATTTGTAGGCCTACAAATTTAGTATATGTTTTTTAGAAATAAATGTATTTCATAAACATTTTTATTAATTTTAGTAATTCATTTTCAAAAATTGTACTAGTTTAGAATAAATATGATCATAGGAATAAGTATATTTAAATTAATTTCAATAAATTAGAATGTATAATACATGCTCCAGGAAACAAGATACAAAGCATCATTTTTTAATTTGAATATTTCGGCATTAGTTATGTCATCGTCAAGAATGAAAAATCAGGAAAAAGCAGGAAGTAAATTAATTCTGGTCACCTGTTTTTCCGGAGGCCCGGAGGTGAATCAAAGTTACTGTTCACTCTGAGGTAATTCTGGAGACGTTAAGACTTCGCTAATAGGCCTACTGTAAAATGATTGCACATAGTATATAGGTTACTTGCTTGATCATTATAGTTTAAACTGGGCTACTATCTGGAAGCCCCTGGGCAAGTGATAGAAACATGTGAGTTGAATAATGATGTAGAGACTAGTTGTAAAATTGAAATTTACTTTACAATCTTAGTTGAACATAGTTATTACAGAGATTGATTCTTTATGAGAGAATCCGATTGAATGTCAGTCACACTGGACTGAAAAAAGAGAATGTTACCAACCACTTGTAACATTTCAAATGTTGAATCCTATTATTGACATCTTAAGTTTTACCATACGCTTTGGTAAAACTTGTAAAATAAACAATATTACTCAAGATCGGAACTCGATAGACTATGTTCAGACTCAACAATTAAGCGCAGCGTAACATACGCGGCGTACGATTATCTGTTTCTGAACTAGCCGGCAATTAGCATGAGTCCCTGATCAGGAGCGTAACTTGTGCTCCCTGCAAACACCGGTTTAGCGTAAGCTATGGAGCTACCCTCATACACCTGAATGGTTTTGTCCTTGTGTTACATTGTCCAATCACAATTTGCAGTCAGTCTGCATTGGCCAGTCAATTACAGATCACTGGTCATAGAAAACCCCACTTGCAATAATCTTAAAATTGCTTATGACTTGCGCTACGCCTTGTGTCCGAACACCTTGGTTGTTACGCCGCAGATTCGCTTGGACCTTGCTTACGCTAAGCTCCGCTTACGCCATGAATCTGAACATAGCCTTAGATTGCCCAAGTGACCAATGTAGGCCATTCTGTAATATGCCTTGGGAAATTTATCCAAGTTGCGCTTTTTGCTTTGGACTTTACTGGGCACATTTCCCTCCACAAAACTAACTGGCAAGGGTTAGTTGTATGGAGTAAGATTGTCTAGGATGTCTACATAGGTCTTTTTCTGGTCAAACCAACCGGGCAGTCTGTTAGTTTTACGGAAATAAGTCCAGTGTGAATGTGGCTTTAGGTAAACTGTTGAATGTAGGGAACATGTTGTGGAAGTGAAATTCTTGGAAATGGGGATGGAGGATTATTGTATTAATATTTTCAATATTTTCTGCACATCAATAAGAACATTTTTAGTTGATGTAGTAAAAATTTGTTGAAAAATGGGAGGGAAGGGGAAATATTTGAGAAATGAAAATTCTGAGAGAAACTGTTGGTTTTTTTTGTCCTTTAGAATAGTTGAGTTCTCCTCCCCCTCCCCCGTCCTTAAAAAAAAACATGCTCTTTACTTGCTAAGATTAGCCCCTATATTATTAAATTGTTGTGCTACCTCCAACAGGATGAAAACTATGTCATGTTTCATTACAAGATTCTTTAGTAGCGGACTGTTAGGTCACGAGAAAAAAATCAAGTCAGGGGACTAGAAGGGGGAGGGTAGAGAGGCCGGAAATGGCCTCAGGGGCATGTTCTTGCTCAATTCTTGCTGAATATTTTCGTTTTATAGACAATGTTAATAATATTGGTATATTTTACTTTCAGAAAGGGGGGCCCACCCCCCCCCCCCCTTAAATCCGCCCCTACTAGTTGTAGCTAGGTTTGAACCAAGAGCCTTGGGATGGGAAGGCAAGCGTGTCAAACACAAAGCCTTGACAATGCCACTCCATAGAAGATAACCAATGCCCGTCATAACTTTATTCTATAAACATTAAATTAGTATATAAATCCATAAGACATGTACTCATCTACACGTAACATGAGTTTGATTGCATATACATTATAAATATGATGCGTTAGACATCAGCATAGCCTAAGACTCGGCAAACAGGGCAGGTTCACAGGTAAAAACAGTGTCACCTGACCTGGTTCTTACGCAAATTTACTACCGTGATTATGGTATTCAATGTAGCTTCATTCATACAGTTTCAACCTAGCAAATCTACAGGCACATTTTTTTAGTTTTCTTGCTAAATTTTTTTGCATGTTTCTTTTGCTTTCAATTTTATGCTATATGTTTTCTTTTTCAGCAATTAAACAGACCAGATGTTCAATATTTTAATTATTTTTATTATTCATCCAGTTAAAAAAAAGAACTATTTAATCAAATTCCTGATCTGTTGTTCCCGATTTTTAAAAATCCTGTGCATGAGTAACATTTTTGTTAAACTTGATATCATAAAATTATTTAGTATTGAAAAACTTTTACTATGAATGTTTATTGTACTAAAATAATTTTGTAAATTTATATTATAACCTCAAATTATCTAGAAAAAAAATGTTTGTGTTGTCAAAGCATGGAATTTTTTTTTTGATTTGGATCAGTTGGTCAGAAAATCTTTTTTTTTTAAAGAGGAACCTGTTACTGTATATCTTATAACTCAACTTTTTGTATTTCCTATGATTAAATTTTGGGATAACATAGCATTTCTTTCAATTTTTATTGGATAATTTTGTGTATTCCTTAAAATGTTCAGGATAATTTTAAGTATTTAGACAAAATGTTTGAAAATATGATTTTTATTTTAAAAATAGTCCGATCCAGACTTTTAAAATTTTTGGTTGGTTGGCCTTGCGAAAAGAAAACTGGATGTACTATATTCAATTTACGGTATTGCTAATATTGTATTGAGAAGCATTCATCACAGATTACTAATTATGTTTCAAAAATTTAAAATAAAACAACATAGAATCTAATTGAATCTTGGTATATAAAACAAATGCAACAATTTGATTGGTTGAAAAGACTTGATTGGTAGTGCCCATTACCATGTAAACGTGATTTTAGGTAAAATGCAATTTATACCTGGTCCCTATTGTTGTTAGATAATTAATTTGTTGCTGGAGTTTTCCTCGGCAGTTTTGTCTCAGCCTCAGGGTGTAAGCTGGTGTTTGTAGAAGTTTAGGTGAGAGTAGTTGTAGCTTGGGTACCCTAAGACCTAATTCTAAACCTGGCCAAATTCCCACCCATCTCACCCTATTATAAAATTTTTTAGATGCTTTCTTAATAAGTGATCTTTTGACCATTCGTGGCAAATGTTCTGCACATTTGTTCTAGTCCTCAGTAGGGGCTCTAGAAATGTTATTATACGGGGACAGGACTGGTCACCATCTCCCGCCGGTCATTTGAGTGATTTTCGACTCTGAAGCAGATGCCGGCATTCGTAGGTCGTAGGCCAAGCAAAGCTTAATGCGAAACGGTCAGCGCTTCACAGTGGTCTGTCATGAATAATGATGGTATAGTACTGGCCCTAAGTCAAGGTATCCATCACAGTTGAATTGGATAATTCTTTTTCATAATAGTTTAAATCAATAAAAATTTTATTAATATAAAAAAAAGATGAAGTAACCCATGATGGAATGGAAGTGTAAGAGTCAATTTAAAAGTTGTTTTTTTTTTGTCACCTGAAAAATGAAAAAGCATAATGAAAATATTGTTTTAATAAATTATTAATTTTTAATTTTAATTTCTAACACTCTTGTAGCCCAATAGCTCTGGCTTTAGTAACACTTCTAATTGTATAAAAAGTACTCAATTAAAAAGAAAAGTGCATTACTTAATCAGTTGGGACCATATCGAGTCCCTTCATGTTTGAATGTATTTGCCGTGAAAGTTGTTTGAAATATTCATTTTCTTTTAAAAACTTACTGGTTTAATACATTGATTTCTAAGTTCATGTTTTAAAAGTTAATTTCACTGTCATTTCAATGTGTATATAAATATGAGATTTATTTATATAATATTGAATGCGTTTGAGGGGATACCAGGGGCGGATTTAAGGTGGAGGTGGGTGTGGGAGGACCGGGCCCTCCTTTCACAAAGTAAAACATATCAATATTATTAACATTGTCTATAAAACAAAAATATTCAGCAAGATTGATCCCTTAACACGCTCATGAGGTCATTTCCGGACCCCCTAAAACCTTGACTCTCTACCGGCCCCCCCCCCTTCTGACCCCCCTTTTCCAAAAGTCTGCATCCGCCCCCGGATACCGAAAAATAGTTACTAGCGTATCATCTTTGAGATGATATGTTGAGCTGTTGGTCACATGTACAACTTGGTTCATTTGCACATAAAAAATGTAGTGAAATAGAATATACTGCTAAATCATCACCAGAAGGACCCCACTGGATATAAATCCACTTTGGACTTTCGTGTGTTATCTTTCGTGTTTTAGAACACTGAATAAATCAAACAATCGAACAAACAATCCGGTTTCAATTTCTTGAATAAACAGTCGTCACATTGGACAATCAGGTGACCATGAGGAATTAACATTATTTTATTTTATTTATTTATTTTTTTATTCATTTTTATTTATTTACTTTATTTATTTATTTATTTTTTAACGGTGGCCATGACTTAAAGTTCTCATGGACTTACATTGGTCTCCCTCCACACATTTATTGCTATTTTATATATACTTTTTTTTAGATCTTAAATTGTATAAATTGTTTTATGATATGTGTGGAAAATAAAATAAAACAAACATAAACAGATACCTGCCAACTTTTTTTTTGCGCGAATGCATGAGACAAACCCCTCCACCGGTGCTGGACGACAATTACTGTGATTTCGATCTGACAAGCAAAAAAAGGTCATCTGCCCATTTTTGGCCCATTTCTGTCTAAATTAACATTGTTTTGGGGGCCATTGTTACCATATTTTTGTCTGTATATTCGCATAATTTTGCTAATGCTTGAGAAAAATTATTGCGTGAGACGTCCAAAATAAGCTCCAATGCGTGAGACTCGTGCATAATGCGTGAGAGTTTACAGATATATATTACCTACTCACGGTTCAATATTACATAAAATTGAAACGATTGTAACGGTATAACTATTTGAAATTAGAATAAAATGGACAGTCTGAATGGTGTTCAGTTTTGGGAGTGATTACTATACGTTACCTGCAAACTCTCACATACAATGTGTGAGTCTCACACATGGGAACGATTTTGAACGTCTCTCATATACGTCGCATTGTCGTGCACATGAGAAAAATTTGACCTATCTGTGAGGTCTCACCACAAAGTGAGTCGCATCGTAGGTGAGATCAAATTGAGATAATCACCAAAATAGGTCTGAAGGTAAAGTTTTTAAAAATTTACTTTTAATCAATTATGAGTACTATGGTACTTACGTTCCATTATAATATACTTTTTAAGTCAGTTTTCGTGCAAGAAAGTAATATTCAGGCAAATTTTCTCAGATTGATGTTCTTTTGTTTATATATTTTCCGATTGCTTTATGCGTGATTTTCTCAAAACCGCGTTTCCATACATGGAAAGTTCAACTGGTCATATCTTTGGATATACTTATCCACTGAATGCCATTTAATGTGTAGATTACAGCTTATATTGTGATCTATTAGATGGTACCATTAACTTAGTTTTGGATTTTCCTACCGTGAGACTCATTTTGTGGTGAGACCTCACAAATGCTACAGAAACCCCAAACTGAGGGGGAAATGCCATAAACGATTACAATTTTCATGAAAAGCCATCAAAATTCAGCATACAGGTTGCTACGTACATTACTGTCATCTAAACAATGTATGTTGCTTTGTTGTTATAAACTCGTCATATCTTTTATGTTCTTGTTTTTAATAGCTTAACTCGTCTAGACGAATAATTAGAAGATAATTATATAGTAAAATAGGACCCAATTAATTAGAAGTAGAGCACAGTCTTGTTGCAAGTTTAATTAGACCACCAGTAAATTGTATCTGATGGTTAATGGAACATCAACTTCTTGAATACAGTTAGCAACAAATAGATCCAATTATTAATATTTAATTGTATAATATACATTAAGTCAGCCTTTCTGTTAGTACACAATTTAATACAATATGGAAAATATAAAATGAACATTGTTTGCTATTTTAATGTTACCATAAATTGCTTGCTCGGCTAATTGTTTTTAACTTAGTAACATTCATCATAGAATGTGCATTGTTACATTATTTGTTCGACTTGTATGGTCTAGGGAGGCAGGGTAATCGAAAAAAAAAAACTTCACAGGTTCAAGTCCTACACTTGTTTCTGGTGGTTGTTAAGGGGGAATATGTCATCCCACAAGTTTTGAGTGGGGATGGCTCTTTCTTCCCCCACCCTCTTCAAATTTGTTTTAATAAAGAAAAAGCATCTAGAGACGTTTTTTTTTTCAAACCTATCCCCCTGATGCAGTCAGTCTTGGTCTTTTTTATCCTATATTCCTTTTAAAATGTAGGGTAAAATTGATCAAACTCCATAATGGGAATTTACACATAATGTTTTGTTTTTCCAGGGTCAGTTTTAGAAATGTCATTGCATAATAAAAAGTATGCTGATGATGACATAACCAATAGCAAAATATTGTATCCGTACATAACATGAATTTAAATTCTTTGTGTCTGCTTCTTCATTTCCTAACGAACATAGGGTTTAGTGTGAAATTTTTTTTTTGATGATCAGTTTTTGGGAGAATTAATTATAAACGATTGAAACATTTTTTACTACTTATTTGTCATAAAAATATTTGTATGTCACCTTTAAAGCCAAAGCAATTACTGTTAATACCGGCACTTCTCGCTGCCCCGATCATTATTTTCCCATCAATGAGATTACTTGAGGTATTTGAAATGAGTTTAATGACTCTAACATCAGGATATCCCTTCTTTGATATAAAGAGCAGGAAACTCTAACATTATGTACTTGTGGTGGTAATTGGTATGCACAGTCTACAAGAGGGATATAAGGGTGCAGGATCCAACTTCTCATTTTCAAACTTCTTAAAGGGCAATTCCAGGATTAAAATTTCTATAGATAAATCTGTAGAACAATTAGTTGTGACCTAACTCACAAGTTTTCACAACATTTGAACAAAAAATAATGCTGAAAAACGTGTTGAAAAGTGAGTCCATAATAAAAAATGGGTCTACTACTCAAATTACACAGTGTTAAAGAATAGGAATATTAGAGATTTTGAAAGGGTTGTGCTTGAAAACAAAACCAACATTACAAATAATAACTCATAAATTGAAAGATCAGTCAAGTTTACATTAGAAAAGGTAATTTTTAGTTAGCTGATCCGCTACATAGCGGAATCAGCTATTGTTACTGTATGAATTCATCTTCATCTTTTTAACTATTCTTATTTATTTTTGTGAACACGTTTTCTCAAAATTGAAACAAGCTATTAACATGAAAATTTCAGGTAACTTAGGTCTTGGTCAGGAATAGATACACTAACAAAATCATTATGACTAGTGGCGCGTGACGTCATCTACGCGCAAATTTACATTTTTATTACGCGTTTTTAAATCGACCATAACTTTTCAACCAATTAACATTTCTACATCATATTTAGTGAGCATGAACCTCATGTCAACCTTGAACTTTCTGTGTCATATTTGCTCGCGCGCGACTCGTTACGCGCGCGTACGCGTGCGTACAAATTTTAAAAGGCTCAAAATTAAATTTTATTTACCTTAGAGCACGTTTCAGGCCATTTACAACATTTAACATTTTGACCCAAATTTTACGTGCGCACGTAGCACGCACAGATGACAGAAATCGCAATATTTTTAACATTTCGGGTTTTTGACAATGTATTGATGAATGACTAAGACTTTCAATGACTTTAGGAACAATGACAATGACTTACGTGCGCATCAAACTTTCGAAGCGTGCGCACGTTTTTTTCAAAAAAACAGTAAAATTGTTTTTAAACAATTATAGCTACTAAACGGCATGGGCACTCTCAATTTTTATTTCATATTCGGAAAGTATATGACATGTAGATACGATATGATGGGTCGATGAGGTCGACAGGACATGACGTCTTCAATTTTAAACAATTATTAAAATTTTACCTAAAAAAGCATGTTTTTAAAACTATTGTAGATTAATTTGAAGTTATCTCGGTACCTGGTCGTCGATTTTCTTCGAAA
>JAOTQE010077793.1:0-16064 GCA_025631205.1 Nesometra sesokonis
TAATAAATTAATTAATTATTTATGAATTAAATTATGAATTAAATAATAATTAATTAATTATTAATTATTAATTATTAATTATTAATTATTAATTAATTATTAATTAATTGATATTATTACTTATTTATTAATGTTATTATTTCTGTCCTACAGATACAGCAATGTCGTGATTGTGATGGAGGATACTACTGTAATGAAGAGGGTGCTAATGTCACTTCAGGAATGTGTGCTGTTGGCTACTGGTGTGATTCTGGAGTGGACCGTATGAATCCAAACAACGAAGATACCAACTCGACCTACAATGCCACTTGTCCCCTTCTAGGGGGTCACACCGGCTCAGGTGGGGTATGCCCTCGAGGATTCCATTGCCCTGAGGGTACAACCCTCCCTCTTGGATGTGATGCTGGTACGTACCAGGATGAAGAAGGTCAAGGTTCATGCAAGGAATGCCCAGCTGGTGAGTATGGTTTAATTGTGAGTAAAAATTTATGGAAGTGAGACATGGTCAGTAACATTAGAATATACCATGTAAAAGAGAGTTGTGAATTATGGTTGTGAAGAAATTGAGGTAATTAGTACCTAAAGAGTTGTAAAGTATGGTTTTGAGGAAAATGTTGAGATTGTTATTGAATGCTAATTAGCAATGTGCAGGTCTTGAAAAGGGCAGAAATTAACAAAAATATTATAGGACATGATGATTAGGCAGATAAGATTCTTCAGAAGCATGGTAAGGAAACACAGTTTGAAGAATTTGCAATCGATTGGAAAAATAGTAGGAAAACAGCAGGAATAGAAGAAAGGAACTATGGGATGAGTGGATAACAGAAAATAATAGAAAAAAGAGTGAAATATCAGAACTTGAAGAAGGTAAAAAGCAGACGATCATGGCAGGACATTATTGCCCGTATTATTGAACTGAAGAATTGTGTGGAACCCTAAAACATAGCCAAAACATCAACAGATTCCCTTCTGGCTCATACATAGTTCTGGTCCTTGAACAACTTTCAGCATTAAACAATCAGCATACAATAAGTGACTAGTGCTTGAATATGTTTGAGCATTTTATTATTGTAGAAAACATAATTCATGTCAATATGTATAGATTGGCCTTAGTTTTTCCTAAAATTTTACTAATTCTGACTGTGTGCAAAATTAACAAACAATGACAAGGTTTATCAGGGGCAGATCCAGGATCCTCTGAAAGGGGGGGCGTGGTTGCCTATTTTATTAAAAATTGGTGCAAAAAATACATTTTTTGGTTTCAAAAGGGGAGCCAGGGTCCGTCAGGCCCCTCTTGGATCCGCGCCTGTTTATGTATTCTTAACAAGGAGTGCATTAAAAATGTAAGGTATATAGTGGATATATAATAATTTTGGTAAAGCACATTTGGAGGTCTGAAAACAATGTATCCAACAATAGATTTCAAATGTCATTAGGAGTAAGTAAAATAGACATTTCCATATAATGTTTTTGATTCTTCATAACATGCTTGTGAGAAATTTGCCTATTCGTTACATTTTATTTCATATTTATAGGTCGATACTGTCCAACCAATTCAACTCACAGTGACCTCACATGTCCATCTGGTCACTACTGTCCAGCCGGTACAGGATTATCAGATCAGTACCCATGCCCAGAAGGAACATTTAATAATCTGACTGGTCAAACTAACGAGAGCTCATGTGTCATTTGCCTTGGTGGAATGTATTGCAAGGGAGACGGGAATGCTGAGCCAACTAGCAACTGCAGGTAAGGCGATTTTAGGGTTTTTAAAACTTAACAGTACCCATGTTTAAATTCTCAAAGAATGACATTAGATTTTTGTTTTGACACAAACTCAGTTGTTTGTAACATCACAACAATAATTATTCCCATCACAGTACCCGCTGCTTCATTGGACTCAAATTTAACCCAGCCACTAAGCACAAGCTCGGTGGTCTAGAGATATGTGGCCAGGCTAGCAATCTGGAGATCGTAGGTTAGAGTCTTACCAGAGAACAACTTGCGAAGATTTTGTTTACAAGTGCTCTCAAATATACTGAGTATTCAGTAGATTTTCTTACTCAAGTTGGGCAAAATTTGCACTTTAGCTTAGAAATGGTTTGGAAATTTGTATTTACAAGGAATTAACAAATATTATATCTTTTTTCTAATTTAGCGATGGTTGGTATTGTATAGGAGGTGCATCAAACCCAATGCCAGCTAACTCTCTGATTGGGGGCAAGTGCAGGGCAGGCTACTACTGTCCTGGTGGTACTGAGGCAGAGATTGAGTGTGATCCAGGGTATTATTGTCCTCGTACTGGGCTAGCAGAGTCACTAGCGTTCTGTGAACAAGGTATGTATATGTTATATTGTCATGAAAGGAAAATATTATGATACAGTCAACTGTCCAATAACTAATCCTCTGGAAAATAAAAAAAAAAAAATATTTACTAATGCAGCTCTTTATAATGTCCAAAAAACATAAAACCAATGTAATAACATTTAAAATGGACTTTCTCAAAATTCAGTGGATTCACAGTGCGGTGCGCCACATATCGGTTGACACAGACAGGCCGATTTCCAACTTCGGGGTCGACATTGCAGCTGCATTTTTAAGTGTGGCAGTATGTCAATAACATTCTGATGCTTAACAAATAAAAACCATGGCAAAAATGGAGGTAGAATTCAACGAAAATTTAAATTTCGATAATTTTAATTTTAGCTTTAGACGGTAAAGACGAAGCCTACTCACAATTTGCAGACTAGGCAGCTTCCAGATCAGCCTTTAGATGTCGACTTTTTACCATAAGACACTGTGGATTTCGGCCTGTCTACTGCAACCAATAGGTGGCGCACCATATTGTGAATCCACTGAATTAAATTTTTTATAAAAACAACCAAAATGGATGTTCTCACAGTGGTTCTGTTTTGAGAGAATTGATAGTTTTGTAGTTGTTTATATGCCTGTTCGACATTTCTTTAAATTTGAAAATAAGTTCCAGTTAGTATATCTATGATTTGTTTTACTGCTGATTGAAGTTGTAGTTTCAATCTTACAAAATCAGTGTTGATTTTTTTCCTTCCAGTGATATTCCAAATTTTGAATCAATACTAACCAGAAAATTGTAAGAAATGCATAAAGCTGTCCTAAATTTAGACTATAAAAATAATTTTAAAAAATGTCCATTTGTGATTTGTCTTCTGTTTCTTAATCATCATTTGAAAATTACTTACATCATTTTTTCTGCCTCTGTTTTTTCACTTGTTTTGAGTTCATAGAGACCTTCGTAATTTGTGCTCTATAAATATGATAAATATTGAACAATTAATGATAGGGTTTCTTAAGTGCCTATTAAAAATTGTCACATGACCATTTGAAGATTCATTTATTTCACTGTCTTGTCTTATCTTGTTTAGGATTTTACTGTACTCTAGCAGCCACCACAAGCAGGCCAACTGACAACATTACAGGCAATGTGTGTCCACAAGGCCACTACTGTGAGGAAGGGAGATCTTACCCAGAACCTTGTCCCATGGGCTTTTACCTGGATGAAGAACAACAGAGCCAGATTGACAATTGCAAGAACTGCACAGAAGGTAAGGTCTGAAGACAAACATACAACAATTTTAAAACTTACAAATTTTTTAAAAATGATATGTAGTATTTAACAGAATAACATTATAAATTAAAATTTGCGTGTGGGTTCAATTCTCCTTTGGTACCTAAAAAGTGTATTTTTAAAACAATATACTTAATCTTCTTAAGCTTTCTAAATTTTCAATCACCAAAGAAAGTATTACTTAATCAGATGGGTGGTTCTAGAGATCCGGAGCTAATAGTTGTCAACCATATTTGTCTATGGAAATGAATATTTATAACTATGGTTAAAGAGGCTTTCACATCAGTTCAGGTTCCTGTCCACGTTTATACAATGTACAATATGCTGTAACCATTTGTTTAAAAAAAAAGGATATTAAATTTGTTATTAACTATTTAATTCATATACATGTTAAATCGTGATTAAATATTTCTAGTATAACGTCTTAAGTTTATTTAGAAACAACATCTTTTTATCCATTTTTATCATTGATCATTATCATCATGGTACAAACAGGACTTTAATGTAAAAACAATATGTATTTTTATTTTTTTCTAATATACAATAAAGCAAATTGACATTCTACAGCATTGGAACATGATAAAGAATAGGAAAATAAATTATTAATTTTTGTTTTGATTTATAGGATTTTATTGTGGCAGTGAAGGACTTCCAAACCCAACTGATCAATGCCAACAGGGTTACTACTGCCCTCGAGGACAAACAGTTGCCACCCCTTCTTCCTATCGATGCCCACTCGGACACTTCTGTGTCACTGGTCGAGCGACTCCAGAACCCTGTCCCTCAGGAACATACCAAGACACCGAGGGTGAATGGACATGCAAGGAATGTCCAGAAGGATTCTTCTGCAATGCTACCTTTGGACCAGTTGATTTTTATGGGGATAACATCTGCCCAATGGGCTACTACTGTCCAAATGGTACAGAGTACAGCACACAGTATCCTTGCCCAAGAGGAACCTTCAATAATGAAACAGGTTAGATTATTAAAAATTTTTGTTCTAATTCTTTCATAATATCAATTAACCAAAATTTTTAATTACTAAATAAAATATATGAAAAGGCTGTTTTGATTAACAATAAAATGCAATGGTATTGAATACTTTTAAATTCTGAGAGGTCAAGTTAACCAAAATAAGAAATAATAAGCATGTAGTTACTAATAGGCTTTTTTTATGACAAGAATTGTACATGTGCATTAAGCCGGACAGTCACTGCGTCGTGTGATGGTCGTACGAGAGTCGCACGACTAAAACGTCACTCTCTGTGTGTGTGGTTACCAGACACGATGACATTCTTCTACTCGTCCGCCAAGTTTTTTTTTTTAGTGATTCAACAGGGAAATTACTAAAAAATTGTTGACCGACGAGTAGAAGATTTTCATTGCATCTAAAAACCATACACATAGATAGTAATGGTTTAGTTGTGCAACCGTCATACGACACAGTGTGGTCCCGGCCTTAGTGTCATATGATGTTTTGAAACACCAGCAGTTTGTCCTTTTGTATTTTTGCATTTTCCCCCAGTTGGAAATGGCAATCAAAAATACTGTTTAAAAGTATGATTAAAGCTAATTTATTTCTATAAATGGTGGATTTATATTACATAATCATATTAACCGTACATAACATATTTACAAAATTTCTTGAACTTCAAGTACAATGCCATATGATCTCTAAAATCTACTAAAATCTTCTACAGTATTGATGGAAACAAATAAAATAGCAATATGAATAAAACTTTTCTAATTTTGTATAATTCTGTTTCTCAAAAACTTAATTTTTCAGGTCTATGGTCCGAATCTCAATGTGTTCCATGTATTGGTGGGACCGTCTGTGACGAGACTGGATTAGTGAGTCCACCAAGATTATGTGAAGCTGGGTACTTCTGTAGAGAGGGTGCTAACATCAGCACACCAACGTATGGTAAGCCAAACTGAATTCTAAAATTTAGCATTCATTAAAACAGGAAATAGAGTTAAAAAGTTAATGTACTTGTCTTAATTTTGTTTTTTCTCTCTCGTAACTATATTTTTTTGTATCTGTATCTGGGTCAGATTGAGACAGGCTTATTCTCACATCCAGACCTGATCGAAATTAATACATTTCATACTTTAATTAGTTATCATGATTAAATATTTATGTTTATCTTTTTGTATAATATAATTATCTATTATGTTATCTAGTGGTTAAATAAAGGGTACAAGAAATAAATGTAAAACTGAGGAAAACCACCAAAGTGTTTAGTTCTTGGCTAAAACTCTTGTCTCCCCTGTAAAAAAATTGTATAAAAATATATAAATTTGATAGAATAGACATTTTAAAGATTAATTGACAATAACGAAAAACAACAATAGTGTCTATGTATTTTTTAACCTTATTATGTGGAAACTATCTGACTTTCAAGTATGTTTTAATTTGTCATTAGGAATTTTGAATGATGAGTGCCCGGCTGGTTTTTACTGTCCCGATGGTACAGCTGAGCCTATTGCTTGTCCAGAGGGGACATTCAGTCCTGATAGGAAGTTGATGTGGGAAGATCAGTGCTTAAACTGTACGGCTGGATTTTTCTGTAACAAAACAGGTAAGCAGTATATAATTAGAGGAACTGTATGGAAATTTAATTTATGAAAAATTAACAGTTAATAATAATTATAGCAACATTTACAAAATCTATATCTTACAACCCATTACCATTCTTACTACATGTACATTTTTCGGCATACAAATTTGATATAATTTTGAATATGTTCAAGCATGTCGAAGCCTCTGTGGTCTACTGGTTATAACACTCGCCAGGATGTTGCAGGCCAGAATCCCATCGGAGGCATTTTATTATAATAATATAATTTATGAGAGATTCTGTCAAGGGCTTATCCTCCCCTAATTTGCAGTGTTATGGACAAATATCAATAAAAAATACAAAACTAGTACTACATGTTCGATTTTTATTTCTCTGGGGAGTTTTGTACGTATTGGTTATTTGCAATTTATTTTGAGATCCTGTAAAGTTTATTGTTTGATTGTTCGAGAACATTTAACTTTGATGTAAATATTGTATTAATTTAGCTTTGGCTGTGAGTATGACATTATGAATTTAGTATGAATTTAGTTGAAATACGTTTTTGGAAACTTTCTTTGGGTTTTCCATATGTCATTTAGTTATTATTGTTATTTTGTATTATTTTATACCTCATTTTATTTTTGTGTGCTGCTTCTTTGCCAGTATTAATTTTAGTTAGCCAAAGTAAACTAAAATAAAGTTGTCATACCTTTTTTTTTAATCTATACAATGTAGGTATTACAGATGTCCAAGGCCCTTGTGACCCTGGTTACTTCTGTGTTGAAGGTTCCACCAGACCGGATAATGCCATTTGCCCAGAGGGGTACTACTGTCTCGAAGGCACAAGAGATCCTTACCCATGTCCAAATGGGACATTCGGAAATGTAACTGGATTGGAGAAAGTTTCTGACTGCTTTGAATGTAGTCCTGGCTTCTACTGTGAAGGCCTAGGTAAGATATTTTAAAACAGCTTGGCAATGTAATTATATTGTTACAAAACAGAACAAATTCAGACAAATTTATTTGATTCATCTTTAGGTTAGTGGAATTCAACAGTGAACACCTAGAATACATGAAAGAAAACAAGTCCTCAGAAGCTGGATTGATCCTATGATATCTAAATACTTTATGGCTGGTATTCTCGTAAGTTAGTCCAGGACTAACTAACCTTAGAAAAGCACTAGTTGATCCTGCATTATGCATAAAGTTTCCTCTTCGGCAGGAAAAAAATTGACTTAGTGCTGGGTTAAGGTCTGGACTAAAGTTAGTCATATTTGAGAATACCGTTATTTTTTAATTTGATGTAAATTTGATGGGGACTAAAAATTGGACCAGAATTTTGTTGCGATATACATATTTTCAGTACTCACAAACCTTGGGTTAACTGACAAACATCTTTTTAAGATCAGTAACCACAAATCCAATGGGTTCAACCTGATATGAATGTATTGTGGAAACACAGATGTGCCAAGAGAGGTGAGACAATCGTGTTCTTGGAAAGTGGTTTAACTTTTTAAGTACTCTCAGTTTCTCCAATATGTGTTTCATTCAGTACAGGAGCCATGGTCATTTACTCCTTGACACAATATTTAATACACAATTAAAATAATAATAAATACTAATATTTATGTTTTGTTACAGCAAATGTTGCTCCAACTGCCTCCTGTGATAAAGGCTATTATTGTCCAAGTGGTTCAGACAATGCAAGACCTTACACTTGTCCAATTGGTCGACATTGTCCACAAGGGAGTGCCGAACCGCAAGACTGTTTACCAGGCTACTATGTTGACTATGAAGGAGCTTACGAATGTACAATTTGCCCTGAAGGTATTATTTCCATTGTTTCATTTAATAAGGATAAAAGAATCTACACTCCATAGGATTAAGCCTAATTTAGACAGAGTCGCACAACTAGAGCCTGTATCCAAATCAACTTCAACAATTAAATTCAGACAGGCCAACAAGATTTACAATCGTGCACTTCCAATCAGTTAAATTTGTTTTGCAATTATTATAAATAATCATGATTAGTCTCTGTACAGCTGACCGTTGAAAAAGTTATTATACAGTAAAAATTAAGCAAAATTATTTTTAACGATTATAATCGCCATCTAAATTGATTCATACACATTAGGAAGATTTCGTAAATTTATGGAATATGATAATGAAAATGGATACATCACACTCACATTTTTTTAAGTTGCTTAATTTGTTAAAAAATATATCAAATTTTCTAATTACTAATTTTTGATGATTGTTCTAAAACTGACCAATTGTGATAGATATTCAAGGTGTTTTATTCAAACATTACAAGAATTTATGACGTATCCATTTTCGTTTTTTTATTTCGTAAAATTGCGAAACCTCATTATTATTAAGATCTGATGGGAGATTTCAATCAATTATATGTAGAACAAGCAGGTATTTGCATTAATTTCTTTGCTTTGTTTTCAATAGAGTGTTTAACAAGTAATATTACATAACAGTCATTAATTTTGGTGTATGCAGGTTGTTTATACTTACAGTGTGACGTCCCAACACCATAATGCATAGTCTAGTTGTGTTTCAGTTGTATTGTTGTTTTCTTGGGAGTATTATTTTATGTATAATCAAATTTCATTTGGACAAAAGAAAATATCTCATACTGTATTATTTATTTGTTTTAATTTATTGAAGGATTCTACTGTGTGCCTGAGAGTGTTGTTATAGGCCTTGCTGTTAGTACATACACCGAGTGTACAGCTGGCTACTACTGTCCCAATGGTACTGGCCATGACTGGCAACCCTGCCCATCTGGAACTTATGGTCCATCCGGCGGCCTAGCCGAGGCACTTGAGTGTACTCCATGTGATGCGGGCAAGTACTGCCAAGGCGTGAACTTGACAGAACCTACTGGAGATTGCTATGAAGGGTATTATTGCGTGTCTGGCGTTAGTACCCCAAACCCAGTAATGTTGAATGGAGACCAGTGCCCAATGGATACTGTACACCCAATGATCGGTGACGTATGTCCAGAAGGTCATTTTTGTAAAGTTGGAACTACATATCCAGAAGGTTGGTTCATATCTCTCAATTCGTAATTATAATTCATAATAGTATATAAATAATAGTTTTGAGTATGATGGTACAGAATATTCAGTGACGTGAAATATTAGATTTTCTATTCAATGAGTTAGAGCTGATTTGAATAGAACATCCCATCTTTTACCAAATTAAATATTCTGTGCTATCATACAACAAAAAATCTATTGATTATTTGTTTTATAAAACACTTTCTAGTGTTCTCCATTTTACCTATAGTACTAGGCCTGAGCAGTCCTATTCTTCTCAACTAAAATGTACCAGAACAAGTATGTTGCCTTAGACTGTAAAACACATTACACACATTTACCTGCTTTATGCAGGGTTTGTCTAGGGCATGCCAGTCTTGTGCCAGGCCTACCACACACCTTTAAATACATTTTTCCTCCTCAAAAATGATTGAATATTATTTTGTTATTGTGCCTTAGTGACTTTATCTTGCACTAGTACTTTTTACTAAATGCCATGTGACCTATAAACCAATCAAATAGCTAAAATATACACAAGTGTTGTATAATAAAATATCACATAGATTGAAACTGAACAGAGAATATGGATAAAAAAGGAGTAAAAACACAAGTAAGATATCATATTACTGTACATAACAGTAATTTACAATTGTTGATGCTATTTACCATTTGGTCATTTGATTAGGTCTATTATTATAATTTTATTATTATTTGATGGTGCATTATAGGTGCATTTTTGTACAAGGAATATCAGTTACCATTACATTAATATTTACACTATTAAAAAAGAAAGAAAATTACATACAAGTTTTACCTGATGAGGTCTAACCAGGGAACAGTTAAATTACTGTTCCCTGGTCTAACAATCAGAAAAGTTACTGTATTTAAGAATGAAATGCACAGATTGATTAGTGTTCACTTTTTGGCAAATTAAACTCCCATTTGCGGCAGAGATTACAGTGCTGTTTATTTTGCTTAGGTAGCTAATGGAGGCAGTTTTGATCTTAATTTCAGTCCACTTTCTCAAAAACAATCACCTTTCGGACATTCCAATTTGTCTGGTTTTCTGGACAGTTCTAATTCAATTCTAATTTTGACTTGTCCATTCAAAGGTTTATCATTATTTTTAAATTCTTCTAGGCTGTTTGGCTGGCACATACAACGATCAACCTCAGCAATCCTCTTGTAAATCATGCCCTGAGCGCTACTACTGTTACGGCAACACCACCGACTACACTGATAACATGTGCCCTCAAGGCTACTACTGTCCTCTCAATACAACCGACCCTCATGAGTACCCATGTCCTGCTGGTACATTTAACAATGTTACTTTGAAGGGTAGTGAAGGGGAAGGATGCTTACAATGCACAAAGGGATGGTATTGTGCAGGGACTGGAAACACTGAGCCGACTGATGAATGTGATCCTGGCTGGTATTGTAGTGGGGGTGCGAACGAATCACAGGTAAGTACTGTGTACTGTACCATATGTTCTTTATTAGCTTCAAAATCTAACCCATCTTTTGACTGGCACATCTAAATTGCTGGTTCATTCACTTCTATCTTCACCACTGGACTAGGACTACTGCAATAGCCTCCTAATGGTTGCCCCCCCCCCCAAAAAAAAAAAAAACTTAAACATCTCCAACATGTCCAGAATAGGGCTGCACCTCACCACAAAATGAGTCTCATGGTAGGAAAATCAAAAATTGAGTTATTGGTACCTTCTAATAGAGCATATTATAAGCTGTGATGTATACTTTAAATTATATGGATTGGATAAGTAGATCCAAAAATATGAGCATTTGAAGTTTATGTGTATGGACTCATGATTTTGAGAAATTTACTCATAAAGCAATAGAAAAATAAACAAAGAAAGACTATCATTGTCAGACATTTTGCATGAAGGGAACTTTTCTGCGAGAAAATTTACCTAAAATGTATATTATAACATGAGACAATAGTACTCATAATTAATTAAAAGTAAATTTCACAAAAAGTGGATTTCAAACCTAATTTTGTGATTTTCTCAATTTGAAATTTCAAGTTCATGCTCCTAAACATGTGCTTAAACAATCATCAATTGTCTCAAAGCGCTTAAAATGTAAGAGATTAAAGAAAAATACAAACTATAGTGAACTAAAAGGTGTGTTTTCAAGAGAGTTTTGAATACTTCAATTGAAGGAGCCTCTCGGATAGAAGTGAGAACATTATTGCACAGTTTAGGAGCTGCAACTGCAAAGGCCCTGTCTCCGTATGTTTTCAGGCGACTAGGTGGAAAAAAGTACAGATGTACTAGTTGTATACCTAAGAGATTTCCTACAGACTACAGATGTATGTTTAATTAAATTGGTGATATAAGATGGTGTTTGGCCAGCAAAGCACTGATTGGTCTTGCACCAAAACACATCTAAGATTTTATCAAACCTAAATATATTAAACATCTCTGGTCATCTAAGAAGCAACTACTTGAACCAAAAAACGGGAAACTGGCAAATTTTGGAAAATGTTTATTTTTATGTGCTGTCCCTATCATTGCATTGCCCACTGACACCCATTTATTATCAAATGTAATTTGAGCAATTTAAAATGTACTAACATATTTTTTGTTTTAGCCAATTTCGAATGGTGGTTTATGTCAACCTGGTGAATACTGCCCTCGTGGTTCAAGTGAGCCTACACCTTGCGATCAAGGATACTATTGCAACTCTACCGGACTAGATGCCGTTGTAGACAAGTGCGATCCTGGATACTACTGTCCAACTGGCTCCAGTAGCCCCAGACAGACAGCATGCCCTGTAGGAAACTACTGTCCCCGTGGCAGTGAGCGAGCGACTGAATGTTCCAATGGTACTTATCGTGACTCTATCAAAGGAGATCAGTTTGAGGATTGTGAACCGTGCACAGCTGGATTTTACTGTAATGAGACTGGTGCTTCCTCCCCATCTGGGGAATGTTCACCAGGTTATTACTGTCCTGAAGGCCAGACGGTACCCACACCTTATGAGTACCTGTGTCCGAAAGGTCATTACTGTCCTAGTAACTCACCGGTACCAGTCAGGTGTGAGAATGGGTACTATCAGAATGAGATTGGGCAGCCGGAATGCAAAATATGTGAAGAAGGTAGTTTACATTTCTACTATGTTTATTTTTGTTAATAAAATTTGTAATTTTCAAAAACTATTAAATTATCTCAGTTATTGACTTGTACCTTCAATAACTCTGTCACTTCACCATCCTGCCTTTCTCGTAATGTATGCTTCCACAAAATATGGCATGGGTGCCATTTTGAAATAATATAGGAGGTGTTGAAATTAATTATAGGCCTGTCACCTTTACCTTTAGAAACGATTATAACTCTATAAGGATTCCATCGTTGTTGAATTTACTGTACAAGAAATGGCTGTCAGCTATACTGTAAATATGTGTTACAGATTTAGATATGTTGGATGGTTAATTCATTCATTAATTCCTTCAGTATTTTATTTCAGAAATATATTCCATACAATAATTGAAAACTAAAACTAAGGAAAAAATACTGTGTAGTATTAGAAAAATCGATACTATAGAACCTATCTAGGTACGGCCAGGCTTCTAGACAAAAAACACAAAATAAATTTAAGCCTTACTAGTGGGTAACCTCAAACCACTTCCGGTTTAGTAATGAAGATGGTAGAGCATATTGCCTTGTGTTGCTTGTAACAGAATTGCTACTTTCAGTTATTCTTTTTATGAAACTACAAATAGTAGATCTAGTAAATTCATAAAAAGACGAACACTATTTCCTACAAACATCATGCTTGCACTACAGTGTCTAGCCTTATGAAACCGGTTCATACATGCTTAACTGTAGAAGTTTATAAATCTCATAAGACTCATTTTTGCTGGCACAAAAATTGTAGCCGTGTTTTCTACCAGCTGCCGGTTTCAAAATAAACCACTGTATAGTATACAAATAATGAATGTTTATGAGTGCAATGGAAAGAATATTTCATGAGGTGAAAGATAAAATGATCCATTCAACGAGGCATAGCCGAGTTGAATGGATCACTTCATCTTTCACCTCATGAAATATTCTGTTCATCGCACAAATTAAAAAAACATTCATTATTTGTTTTATATGGCACCTCCTACATGTAAATAGATCCTTGTCATTTGACATTAATACATGCACATCTGTTTTCCTCAGTCCAGCGAAAAATCGTTACAGAAATTTGTCGAGCTCTTTCATCTGACAGCACTTCTACTTCAGCTAGAGACGTCCTAGCGAATATTGCAAATGCATCTAGACGGCTTATGGCGTATTTAATTTGTCATTTGGTGTTTGCAGAATCGGCACCGCCGATTAATTTGTCTAAATCCTCGTCTGCCATCAAAACAAATCCCGTCCCTGCCATGTTTGTTTACCGACCGTGTCAGAGGTTACATAGATCATACACGTGATAGCGCTAGTGCAGTACAAAATTAATACAGTGCAGCTGAACGCGGCACGGTAGTGTAATGTGCATGTCATGCACATTACACTATGCAAGCATTTTTACGTCTCGACGAGCGTGCAATGGAGCAAAATGTATGGATCCAAAATAGCACGATTCATGACGTCACCATGAAATGGGCCAAATGATTGATAACGATCCCCAATCAGATTGCAGAATCTATCTAGATGTCATATAATATCTGTTGTAACTATCAATGCTCTAGCATATTTTACTTGTATGAGTCTGTAGTGACCCTGATGTCATATTTACTCAGTAATTTTTGTTTCTACCTCTGAATGAAAGGGGCACTCGAGCTACACTAAGCACGACTGATACACCACTATAATTTACAAATTTTTGTTGTTTTAGGTTTCTACTGTGACAATACCGAAGCACCAGTTACTGGGCTGTTTAATACATCATGCCCCAGTGGTTATTATTGCCCTGAAGGTACACAGTATGCCAAGCAATACCCATGTTCATCTGGTACTTTTAACAACTTAACTAACTCAGTGGATGATACCAGTTGTATGCCTTGCCTACCCAAGTACTATTGCAATTCTCCTGGACTCAGTGCCCCTGAAGGCGAATGCTATGCAGGGTGAGTAATAATATTTTGACCCTTTTATGGGCTATAATTCTTGTTAAATTTGAACAGTTTATATTAACTGAGCCTAAAAATAAATTACAATTTTGTTATATTTTCTTGAGAGTTACAGTATTTAAGTTTTTTTGTTTCGTTTTTTAACAGTTGCATCAGGTGGTGCTCCCTTTGAAAAAAATAACTCTGTTAACATGGTAGATAATGGTAGTGACAAGGTAGATATAGGTAGTTAACAGGGTTAACCCTATAAAAACTAAATATCAAGGAATACTACCAAGGATATGGTCAGCAATGATCTACACATATACATAGGAAAATACAGATATTATTTAGAACAAACCTTAAGGCATTAATAACATCAACAGTCAGGGAAATTATATACTACTGTACTAGTTCCCTGTGGGTCTTGGTAGATCTCCCTAGTGATTTAACATGGTAGACCTATCTAGTCAGAGGGTGTTATTTTTTTCTATTATTTTAGTACATTAAGTTGGTTATCAAAGCATCTTTTATTGTCTTGATGAATCATATCATGTTTCATTTTTTAATGTACAGGATTTTAAGCATGCATTCCAAGTATATCATAATCTTAGGATGAATAAAATGTATGATTATTATGATTTAACCATTTGGAGTGGCACTGTAGCTTGGTGGTTAACATGCTTGCCTTCCAATCTTGAGGTCCCTGGTTCGAACCTGGCTGAAAACAAGGTCTTTTCAATGACCTAACAACACCACTCCTAAAGCCTCATAATAAGCCATGGATTAGAAAGCATAATCCTCATCTTTTAAAGGGCAACTAATTAAAGTTTCTATGGATAAATCTATAGAACAATTAGTTGTAACTCAACAAATGAAATTTCACAACATTTGGACAATGCGATAATGCTGAAAAACATGTTGTAAAATGAGTTCCAAATGAAAAGTGGGTCTACTACTCAACTTACACAGTGTTTAAAGGAAAATTGGAAATTTTGAAAAGGTTGTGCTCTAAAACCAAAATCGCATTGCAAATTTAAATAACATTATTGAAAGATCAGACAAGTTTACATTGGAAATAGTATTTTTTAATATAACCTCTAATACGGTTTTCAAACACAACCCTTTTAAAATCCGTAATTTTCCTATTAGCATTGTGTAATATGAGTAGTAGACCCACTTTTTGATTTAATACCTACTTAGGAAAGTGTTTTACTTCATCATTTCATTGTCCAAATGTTGTGAAATTTTGTCAATTAGGTTACAACTAATTGTTCTATAGATGTATCCATTGAAATTTCAATCCCGGAATTCCCTTTTAAGTGGCATGAGAACTTGTTATGGATGTGATGTGATAACTCCTAAAAGCTCATTCCCTACATTCGGCATTCAATATGATAACCATCACTGTTTTATATAAATCCTTTTAATGTATATTATATTTATACAAATTAACTTTGTTTTAACAGATACTACTGTGAGGGAGGAGATTCTACACCTACGCCGTCAAGTTCTTATTGCCCAATTGGAAACTACTGTCCCGAAGGAAGTTATAAGCCAACACCATGTCCATCCGGAAGTATTTCCAGCGGTGAACGGAATCGCAACCTAAGTGATTGTGAACTATGCGCCCCTGGACGGTACTGTACTGCAGAGAGTTCAGAAACAGGTGAGTCTTGTTTGATGTAGAGTTCTTCATTTTTGTTTATGAAGTCAGAGGTCCCAAGTTGTAAAAACAGAATTCCTGGAGGTTTTCTTGTGGTCGTCCGTACACCATTCGTAATGTGTAT
>JAOTQE010077804.1:0-28627 GCA_025631205.1 Nesometra sesokonis
CCTAGGAACACAAACAGTCGACCAGAGTGAGTCTCGAACCACCGACCTCGTGATTGGAAGCCCGAAACGCCACCGCTCATTTTTATGACTAACTTTCCGCCTATTTTTGTGGATCTCAAAATTACCTGGCATAGAACACAGCTCATTTTGTCAAGACACCTTGCATATTCTCCCTCCTCCCACAAACTGACAATTCCTGAAGAAATTGCCATTTTCCATCCCTCAAAATTAAGAAAAATAACACTTTACAGTAAAATTGCCAGTAGTATATAATTTATGTCAGTAAGTTACGCCATTACTGTATATACATGTTGATTTACAGTATTAGCCACTGAAGTCATCCTTGATGATCAGTTCAAACTTATTAAATTCATTTTCACCTGTGATTTGCTGTCAATTGGGAATTAGGGAATGACTTGTAAATTTAAACTTGAAAAAACAAGTACTTTGATTTGACTTACTCACATTTTTACTCACAATAAACACAAAATGCAATAAATAACTTACTTCCTTCATGATAAAGTGCCATTGTACAGTGCATTCATTGGCAATGCCAGAATATCAATAACGCAGTCTCAAGACACCTACAATAAGCCATTTCACCGTTTCAACTGCGCATGTAACTGCGCAAGTTCATTACCAAGGGCAAGTAATAAAACGACGCGCAGCTCTTATTGGAAAGAATACTTGCCGCGCGTCGTTTTATTAGTTGACCTTAATCTGCACATGCGCAGTTGAAACCGTGAAATGGCTTATTACGTCAGTAATAAATGCTGGTGTTAATTTTGAGGGCTACATTTTCAGAATTGCAACTGGTGATTTTGACAGTGTTTTCGCAGGACAAAATTATCTGATGAATTATTGCGATAAAAATTAACCAAAAAAAGTGCTGCAGAAACGGGTGTTTAACGTATCCTGACGCAATTAAATTATCCAATAATTATCCGATTCTATTCCAATAATTATCTGATAATTGACCTAAACGTGATAATTTTTACCTTTGACACAGAGTCAACCTTGATTTTGCTTTTGCGATAATTTCACCGCGGTGCAACCGAGGTGCCATGCGAGGTAAAGGGAAATTACCAAAAAAATCACAGTTAGTAGACTCACAATGCATTATGGTCTACACTGAGTTTGTATTAAATATTAAATTGATTTGACTGGATGATATTTTATCGGATAATCAAAAATTTTGGAAAAACATGCGGAAAAACGGCCTTTGACATGTCTGAACTCTACTTTTATGTGTTAAAATGAAAGGGCTGGGGTATAAATTTTTTTACACAAGTCTGGATAATTAATAATGACACCAGACAACAGTATTGGCCAAATATACTATTAACTACTGTACAGTTTCATGTTTTACCATAATAAGTAATCAGTTTTGTTTACCTTAAAACAACGACAATAGGACTTTCACTGCTCGTCACAACCATTAAACCTTTCCATATCATTAACGCTGATGACACAATCATTCCAAAGTTTAAAACTTGGTAAAAAAGCTTTAAAAAATATAAATAAAAATTTTTCAATTATTATTACTCAGCGTTCTCTCAAGTATGGTTTTAGCCATAAAATTTAACGGTAAAAATTACAATTTACCAGTAAGAATTTTGTTTATTGAAGCATAATTAGGATATAATTCTCATATATGTAGATATTTGAAGTAGGGCTAAACCCAACCCAAAGCCATGCCTGACAAGTCATAATTTTTGGACAAATTACCAGTATAAATTTTTCATTTGAGAGAGTACTGTTATAGTGCTATTATAAAAAGTTTGACTAGGCCTATTTTATGATTGTTTTGTATTTTCTTTAACCGGTGGATGAGTGGATGCTTTATTCATTTATTCACCAAACAGAAAATGACCATCAGGTGGATACCATTGACCTGAATAAAAACTAAATTAAAAATTACATAGGCCTACTGCTAGCCTAGGCCTATTTATTTTATCAAGCTTCTATACTGGTGGTCAGGATTAATAACATATCTTTTGGCAATATGAATTTATAAGTTACTACTATAGTTTCTTGAGTTCTATTTTATACCTCCATGATGATGGTTTTACCATATAGGTAGGCCTACCTACAGTAGACTAGCCTAGCAATGCATATGCCAGAGGATTAAGACTACCTATAATCTATCGAATTCTACCCTTATTCAACGGTTCACTTCTCTACCTAGGGCCTAGTCCTAGAGCGTGCAAGGAATCGATAGATCTGGGCCTGGCCCTGGGTGGAGGTGGACTGAAGCTAGGCCTCACAGAGTCACCGGCCAGGTTAATTAAAGGCTAGCCTGCCTAGGCCTAGCTGGGTAGGCCCGAGAATTTGAATTGTAGGCCCTGGGCCTAGGCCTATAAGATATAAATTCATGCATCTGTTATTTTACTTACCTGTCGTTTATTCATCCGCCTAACATCATCTAAAAAATCCATATTTGACGTTTTGAAACCTTCTTTGTTAACACGCTCAATATTGAAGGCAATTTTTCTTGAATTATTTTTCAATGACCTGTGACCTTTTGATACAAACACGTGTAGCTACCGATGGGGGCGTTCGAATTCTACCACTTAGCTTGTAGGTAATGTATATATGAGAAACAGAGAATTATTTATTTATTTCTATTTTTACTTAAAGGTAGTATGCAATAATTTATATATTTACATGTACAAAAAAGTTATAAATAAAAATCCGTTAATTTATGTCATATATGGTCACATCTGATATACCTGTATTCCGTTTTATTTAAATTGATTACCCTTTAGTAAATTCTGTATGTTCCTTCCTCACTTCTGCTCGTAATTTCAATCGTAACAAACTCAGAAAACATCGAAACAAGATTGCTTTTCTCTCTTTAGAGAGGCCTAGTTTTGGTCAATTAAAAGGATGGCAGATGAAGCAACATACAGTGATAGCGACGAAGGTATGTTCTTTTAAATTCACTCATGAATTCTTCGTTATTAAATACCTAGTGTTTTTGTCTAGGCCCGCAATCGGTCGGGTTTGCGTGTGTCGCGAGCCGTCTCGAAGCCGCGTTGCCCTGGTGGTCTGCTCTGCTTTCACTGTGTTGTGTGGCATGGCTAGACAAACTAATTTGTACATCTGTATTTTACATCCCAGGGATAATAACAAGGTGTCAATTTTATCTTTTAATGTGCATTGTTAATTATTTTATATACTATATATACTGTACTACTTATTGCAGCAGAGAGAGTGCTCAGTTTTCGACCGACTGATTTATTTTGGTTGAGAGGGCAGTAAAAACAGGGATAATATCCCTGGTAAAAACTCTCTGCTTTCTTAGGTATGCATCATTAAGGCTAGAATTATCAGTAATAATGAATTTTAAATTTTGTTATTTTAAAGCTAATTCTGTAAATGAAGAATCTGGTGCAGAGCAAACAGAGTCAGATGTTGCAGAAGAACAGGAAGAACATGAAGAATCTGGCAGTGAAAGAGCAGTGGAATCGGAAGGTGAAGAACAAGAAAGAGAAGCTCAGTCAAATTCAGAGCATGGTGAAGAGTCACCGGCAGAGGAGGGAGATGTAGAACAGGAAGAAGAAATTGAACAAGAAGTTGAAGGAGAGGAAGAGAATGAAGAAGTGGAAGGAGAGGAAGAGAATGAAGAAGTGGAACAAGAGTCAGAAGATGAAGAAGGTCAGAGAGATCAGTCTGATGGTGAAGAAGTTGAACAAGAACATGTATCAGAAGAAGAGGGTGTGGAGCAAGAGATAGGCTCTGGAGAGGAAGCAGTATCAGAACCAGAACATATGGAGTCTGATGGAGAAAATGAAGCTCAGGAAACTGGCGAGGTTGTAGAATCAGGTGAAGAGGAAGAGCGTGTTGATTCTGGAGGTGAAGAGGAAGAAGAAAGGGAGGAACACGTCGATGCAGATGAAGAACAGCAGATTGGTTCTGGTGAAGAAGAGGAACACGAAGAACAAGTAGCATCAGGTGGTGAAGAAGAAGCTGGATCTGGTGTTGAGGACGAAGTTGAAGAAGCTGGGTCTGGTGTAGATGAAGGGGCTGGGTCTGGTGTAGAAGAAGGTGCTGGGTCTGGTGTAGAAGAGAAAGCAGCAGAAGAAGCTGAAGTATCTGGTGATTTAGAAGGTCAGCCAGAAGGTGAAGACAGAGAAGAGCTGGAAGAAGCAGAAGGGGATCTGCAGATTGGTTCCGATGTAGAAGAACATGCCAGCTCAGAAGTGGGTGAGCAAGTGGAATCTGCTGCTGAAGACAATGTTGGGTCTGATGCAGAGAAAGGAAATGATGGTGATGTAGATGTCAGAAAAGATCAGGATTCAGGTATTTATTGCATAAGTTTGTTTTATTACTTAGAACCAGCATAAAGCCCCATAAAAATTATTGTTTTATCACCCTACCAAAGCATAAAAACAGATAAGGGAGGTTTGTTTTTTTAACCGACTCTCCAATATGTGTTGTACGAGTTATCTCACATTGGGGTACTATATTGTCCATCATTATTTTAGACTCGTGCAAATATGAGTACGGCCCACCAGCCTGCATTGAATATTGATTATTGTAGGCATATTCCTAGTTGTGTTGAAAATCCACAGCATTTCAAGTGAATATAACAGACAAAATGATCGTTTGAATAGTAAAGCATGTTTGCATATCCAATAAAACCCATACAGTACATTAAATAATAGTGTCACTTATACATAGCATACCCATGAAGCTACAGCGGCATTTCACACTGTAAAACAAAAGTAAGATTGTATTTTTGTATTAGCAGGGAATGAGGACAGTGGTAATGATAGTGAAAATGAAATTGGACGAAAACCAAGGAGAAAAGCACTGATGGATGATGATGAAGATGATGATGATGATGATAATGCAGACAAAGATTCAGAAAAAGAAGATCTTGGTAAAACATTTAATCTTATTTATTTGATGGAATGAAAAATGAGATGTTTAAGTCATCCAGTAGAAAAGTGTAGTGGTATAGGATCTGTTGCAGTGGCTCAAGTTCAATCTCTCAATCAAGAGTTGGTAAATTTAGACTCGTGCTTGCCAATTGAATTGTGTTCTTGGGCAAGACTATCCCAAGATTACTGTATTTGGCTTTGCCGGGTAAATTGCTGGGAAGTAATCTGCAGTGGACTAATGTCCCATTCCAGTGTGTTACACGCTAAATTTTACTGTATTAATTCATACTATTTAAACTAAAAAACGATTTCATTGGTGTCTGCTATTGGAATATTTTGAGGGAATTTGTACCTATCCCCACCCCTCCTTTTTGAATTATCCCCAAGATGCTGAGTCACACTTTGACGAATTTGATTGCGACAATTTACGATTTGTAAATCGTAATGAATCGTCGTCAATCGTCACCTCAAAATGAGTTTTGAGGTGAATACAGCGATAACGTTGCGATTTTTTTGCGAATACGTGCGAATAGGTTACAACTGTCTTACGGTATTATGCGATGTACATACGATATTTAAACAATGAAATTACGATATTTTACGACCCGTTTGCGACATTTTGCGAACAGTTTACGACATTTTGCAACCTATTTGCCACACTTTGTGACCTGTTTGCGGCATTTTGCGAGTACTTGCATCCTACTTTACTTTTTCTTGCACTAGTCTGTGATAAAATGGCAGTCATGGAATATCTTCACGCAAAATTCATTGAGGAACAGGCCCTGCTTCTGGCTGCAGCGGCCATGTTGCTTGTTGCAAACCAGTCTTCCCTTCAGAAGAAGAAAAAAAAAGAAAGCGTATGTGGGCGCGCAGATGGCTACTGTCTTGTTGTGCTCCTCATCCTTCTCTGCCACCACAACTTCTTCATTCTTCTTCTGCACATCATCCTCATTTGTTTTGTTTTTCCAACCTGATCATCTTCTTCTTATCATTGTTGTTCAGTGTTGTCAGTGTGAACAAGTTTTTATGAACGAAGGGCTGTTCAGTTGGAGCATGGTCAGGAATAGATACGGAGATTTGCGAAGTTTCTCGAACATTTGCGATAATTCGTAAGGCACTCGCACATCAGTTTCCTAGTTTGCAACTGCATTTGTAATAACTCGCAAGTGAGTAAAAAACATCGCATAAACTTTTACAAAATTCGCAACATCTGCCCGATTGCATTGGGAAGTGTTTGCGACATTGTCGCAAAAATACAAAAACCTTCGCAATTATTTGGTGTGTGTACGTAATTTGTCATAAACATTAGCACACTTTTACAACGTTACAAGGGCTTGCGAAGACTTACCACATGATTAACATTACAGCGAATCAATTACAAAGTACTTTCGAAGAATTAACAACTACTTGCGACTACTTGTGATGGTTTGCAATTCGTAAGGCACTCGTAAACTCTTTACGAATTTTTTAAACATTTCAAAAATTTCGCAAATCCTCGGTCGACTTTTGCGAATATGAAGATGCCAATACGAACAATTACAAATGCTCACGAAAGTCTTAACGACTTCTTTGCAACTACATTGTGATTCATTGCGAATTAAATTCGTAAATACTGTAGTCGCAATCAAAATCGTCAAAGTGTGACTGGGGCTTAAGTGCACATTTATATAAGTTTTAAACTTATAATCAATCCATGATTTCCAATTTAGTTTATTTATAGTTACTACAGTAGTTTTTTTAATTGCCATCATCCCTATGGTGTATTGCTGCAGATACATCTAGATATAAACAATATTAAAAAATATCAGGTAGAGTTAATAATAAATTTTTTTAACAATCTAAGGCCAATATCTGGATCATTAACTTGGTGGTTAAGATCCTGGCCTACTACAACCAAACTCTTGGGTTTGAATCTTTTCTGACACCAGTGTTTTTTTTTCTCTCAACCAAAAACCAACTTTACTCCATAGGCCATGTTATGAAACCTGTTTATGTAGAGCATCACAGACATTTTTGTCATGTTAAGGGGATTGCCACCGATGGGTAGAACAGTGATTGATTTTGCTGTTAGTAATCCCTGGCCATGTGCCTAAATGAAAAATAACAACAGTATATAAAAAATATCTTATTGTACAAACTAAGTGTCATTGTTGATCGTCCGTAGGCCAAGCTACCCAGGAAGGTTTATTTGGTGATGCAGATGACATATCAGATGATGATGATGAGGATCTAGATGCTATAGCTGCAGAGCTTGGTGGAGGGGATGTACAAGATGGGGAACAGATGCAGGTATGGATAAGAAATTGTTCAATAGTGTAGATGTATCGCTGCATTTTCATAGACTGGGTGTGTACCAGCACATTTCAACACATGAAAATTTAGCCCACTTAACTTGACTTGAACAAAATATTTTTAGTTAATTTAAATTAAAAACAAATTCAATACATACAGAAGGCAGATAAATAGGTACCTAAAATGAGGGAAATAAAGTGCGAAAAAGCTCGTTTTGCCTTATAAGCCATATTGGGGTACCTTCTATCTGGCTTATCAACCCTTCCCCCACCCTTCTTGATCTACCGCTCTTTAAACAATTGCATATTCCTAGGCCTCAACCCAGCTATGCTCTGGAATAAATAGTTCAGCAGTTTTCTCTGCTTATAGTTTAGTCTTTTCATTGAATATAATGTAGTTTCAAGGCTTTGAGTGACATGTACCAGTGTCTCTTAAACAAAACAAAGAATTATGAAAATCAGTTTCAATATTTTGAATATTAATCGTAACTAATGAAGTGTTGTGTGTGCTGTTTAAATCTTGCTCATACATAAGAATGTCCCAGCATATCACTATACAAATTAACATGATATTGAGCTTTTATTGTCATTGAGTTTTGCACAGTTATTGCCAGACCACAAAGGGACAATTAGCCTGAGATTGTGTGGAAAATCCGGTGGAACTCAAGAGTTATTAAAAGCTCATTGCAAACATTCTTTTGTCATACTAAAACCAAATTAATTATTATATTTTTGTATTAACTACTTCCTTTGAATAAAGATGACTGGACCCAGTAACAAGACGATTAGACCTGTTGTAGTGAATGATTGGGCCCATCATCCAACGAATGGGCTTGATTGTCTGTTTCTAAACCAAATTGTCTATATATGATAAAAAACGAAAAATAGATAAGGTAGGTAAGTTTTAAGAAATTTAACTATACTATAGTGATTTGTCCATTTGTTAAGAGTTCATCTTTATATCTTAATCTTCAGGTTGATAGAGAGGATGGACAGCAGGAGGAAGAGCAAGAGGAGCTTTTAGAAACACGAATTGATGTGGATTTACCAAAGTTATGTACAGATCTTGGAGATGAATTACATTTTGTCAAATTGCCTAACTTTCTTAGTGTTGATACAAGGTGAGATTCTTGTAGATTTACTGACCTAATCATACTATAAAACAAGCAGAACAAAATTGTATCTGAAAATGTAATGTAATGTAGTTTGATTTATATAGCGCCTTATACAGTGGAGTCTCAAGGCGCTGTGGACCAGATGTTACACATTCATATGACTTTCTACGCCCCTAAGGGTCACATCATGTCCTGCTGCCTGATACAGGCGATCATTCATCTGTCCACGGCAGGGGATGTATGGACCAGTACAACGGGGTAACCCCCTACTCTTCTCGAAAGGTGTACTGGGTTCTTTATAGTGCACACGAGCCGTATGTATACACTGGGCCTACGGTTTATAGTCCTTGTCCAAGAAGACTTGTTCCACCACCAGAACCATGGTGCGAGCGGGTCTTGAACCCATGCTGTTGTTATTGCTATGGTTCATGGTTCCCCTGCATTAACCGCTCGGCCATACAACTCGCATACAACTGGCTTCAAAGTTGGTAAAGTGTATACAAGGAACCTTGGCACATATTTAGAGGCTGTTTTACAGATTTCATTTCACCAATTTCAAATGTGCTCACATGTTATATGCACTATCAAGAATCAGATCAGTTACCTAACATACAGTCTGATTGGACACATCCATTGGGATCTCATTTCCAAGACCAATAGCAGACTTCATACTATGTCCAAAATAAAATCAACCTAGAGGAAGCTATCCATCTTGGCAAACTCCCACCCACAGTGTGAGGAATTCTGTCATGCACATATCCTAGATTTGTACTGGTATGGCTAATGTACTATGTATCATTCTTCAATTATTATTATGGAGCTTTTGTTTTGCGAGACGGATCGTTCTGCGACAGAGAAAATGACAATGGACTTAACTGCACATGCCCAAATCTCCCTGTGTGTAAGGCGTGAAAAATCTACGACAGTTTTCATGATGTATTGTTATACCATCCTCCCGAAAACAACGACGAATCAAACCTTTTGAAACCCATGGCCTAGCGTGAACTAGACTAGACTGGTCAAAACTAAGTTCAATTCAAGTTGTTAGACAAGAATGAGTAGGATCTGCCTTTACAAGACCTGCAAGTGTAGTTTGTTGAGCTAGGCTGATGCCTAGGTCTAGCCTAGGCCTAGGCTAAGCCTTCTTAGGCATGTCGCAGTAGGATAGTGGTGTTTGCTGTTTTGTTTTTGTAATCATCGAAATGGAAATTGTTAAATGTTGCAGTAAAAATTATCTAAAATCACAATTGGTACATTTGTTGACTTCTTAGAGAAAAGTAAATTCAGATTTGTCACAAGTAAACATTTCCAGGCCTACTCGTCATCATGTAAAGCTTGGCCATAGTGAAATTGGCAAGTTCGTCACCGTCCTGTAAAACCAAACGTGTTGTTCTGATAACAAACACTGCATACGCCCGACAATTGTGTTAACCGTCGCAGAGCGATCCGTTGTGTAAAACGAAAACTCTATAATAACAATTTGAGTTTGAAGCAATTGTTCATTTTTATCTTTTATATACTATTTTTCAGTTATATGTGAAAATTATCTAAAATTGTCTAAATTGGCGGTAGTCATTGAGCTGTGCACTGAACCTGCTGAGATGTCTGGTTCAAATCCATCCCACTCTCTGTTTGAGAGAGATGAATTTTTAACATAGATTTATTATTTACGGCTAGATTGTGAACTTTATACTGTAGAATTTCAGTCCCATGTAGGCACCTACTATTTTGAATTCTTCACAGCCTTTACCACAAACATGTAAGTTAAATAATAATTGTTTTACAATTATTGTATTTTTAACATTGTTTTTTCATAAACATTATTTACATATGTCACATATTTTATGTTGTCAACGTCTTTAGACTTTAATTAAATTTACTTTCATCTATTGATAAATTTGAAACTTCTATTAAAGATTGCATGTGTGCAGTTTCAACATAGCAACAGGGTTAGAAAGTAACGCAATTTGATTGGTTGGATTCCAGAATAGTAGGCGCTTACATGGAACTGCACTTAGGGCTATGTATTCTCTGGAAGTTCACCATCTAGCCGTAAATCTATGATTCTTAAGCTGTTGCTTCCATGTGTAATATGGCTCATGTGCATGTTAAAAAAAAGTAGTGAACCCTTTGGGAAAGAGTAGGGGATTGTCTCCCAGTGTTCAGTACTGTCCAATCATCACCATAAGGACCCATTAAAAGCAATACCTGTACTTAAGATTGAATGTGTTATAATTAGTGTATCACTACACACTGAAATGCTTCATTCTATCCAATAAAATTATTTTTTCTTATTCATTGTTTAATTTTGTTTCCAAAGGCCATTTGATCCAAATACATTTGAAGATGAATTTGAGGAAGATGAAATACTGGACGAAGAAGGGAGAACAAGATTAAAGTTAAAGGTAAGAAAATATTGGGTAATTTAATATATAGAGCATTATTATCTTTTAGCTAAACCAGTGGTAGTCATGTCCTGAAGCATGGATGTCCTTTGAAAAATATGTAATTTTCAAGAAAAAAATAAATAATTTACGCAAAATTTAAAGTTAGAATGGAAAAGTTCTGTTGATATAGGAATCAAATTGTTGTCCTGCTTTATTCATTTATTTCTAATTATATTTCTTTTAATCAACAGGTTGAAAACACAATAAGATGGAGAAAATTATTTGATGATGAGGGAATAGAGATTGACAGAGAAAGCAACGCAAGGATAGTACGCTGGTCTGATGGAAGGTAAACTATATAGAAAGCTATAAAAATTGAACAAATTATTTGACCAAAAACAAAGAAAATTTAGTTCAGTACACTAAAATGGTGGAAGTAACTATACTGTGTACTAATATTAAATTGTAGTGTTTAGTCCCGATTCCAACGCCATAACTAAACTATGGAAACTAAGACTTGCCAATCTTCCACCATGTACAGCCATGGCAATTCAAGTTTAGGAAGATCTGCCACCTCTTGCTGACTTAAGCTGGCCTGAATGGAAATTCCTTAACCAACTAAGATAGGGTATCGGCAATTGCAGAGTCAGTCTAAAATATGGGGATATCTGAACAGAGATAACACCACCTGTATCTGTGGTTGTACTCGTATTCTTTTATCTGTCAATGACAGGGGTCATGTATGGACCAGTACACCGGTGTAACCCCCTATTCGTCTCAAAAGATGTACAGTACTTGGTTCTTCATAGTGCACATGTCCCTTTGTGTACACTGGACCTACGTTTTATATTTCTTATCCGAGAAGACTGGTTCTACCACCAGAACCATTGTGCGAGCGGGCCTCGAGCACATGCTGTTGTTTTTGCAATGGTTTAACCTAATATTAAATCATTTTGCCAACAATGTTCTTCATTATAGTATTTTGTTTTCTCACAGCATGTCTCTCCATCTTGGTCAGGAAGTCTTTGATGTCTACAGAAGTGAGATCCAGGGTGATCATAACCATCTGTTTATTCGTCAAGGAACTGGTCTGCAAGGTCAGGCTGTATTTAAAACAAAACTGTCATTCAGGTATTCCAAGCTTCACTTTTTACAAAACTATATAACTTACAACAAGTTTTTTGTATGCTTGACCACTGTTATACTTTAAAATGAACTTTGACACTCAACTATTTCATTTGAAATTTTAGATTTATCTGCTTGCTTAGTTATTTTCTCTTTCTGACCATTGCACAGTCAGGGTCATAGCCGCCAGTATGCTTGGTCAGGTTTCAACCTGACCACTTTTTGTCAGGTCCACCTCACGACGCAACAAATTATTAAAATGAGTATTAGAAATCTCCCAGTCAATATTTGCTTGCTTTAACAACCTGACCACCTATTTAATGTCATGGCTACAGCCCTGACAGTACTATGCATTACTAACTAGAAATTGTTTTATTGCTTTGAGCTTGGGTAGTGGCTAAAATATGATTAGAATATGAACAGTTAATACAGTCCAAACTTCATTAAATACCCTTTAGAGTGTCCACTTAATTGAGTTTTCCAAACTGTTCTGTGTTACTTATGCCCATTCTTGTTCCAGATTTTGGAACTTCATAAAACACTGTTTGAAATGAAGTTTGGTATACCTATCTCTGATTAAAGATTTTCCTTTCAAGTGCGTAATCAGACGGTTCTCATTCAGGCATCACAAATGTCAGTTAGAGCAGAAAATGTGGTAGTCAGTGGGGTATTCCCTTCTGTCAAATTGATAACCCCAAATTTCAGTTCCTTGGAAGTGCCTACTAAGAATAAAAGAAAAATACAGTAAAAATAATACACATTTTTATTTCTGTGGTTAACACATGCTTTTTGCCACTGTTATAGACCCCATTCAATTAACAGTGCTACTCATCGTAAGATGACATTATCGGTAGCGGACAGATGCTCAAAGACACAGAAGATCAGAGTTCTTCCAATGGCAGGACAAGATCCAGAATCCCATAGGGCAGAAATGATTAAGGTGAGACCATGACATAGAATAGATCTTTGATGATGTTACAGAAATTGCCCGTCATGGGTATAAAATAATAACAAACCCCACTGGAGGGCCACTCCCAACACAGACAGTGTTGTTGTTATGACTGTTGTACAATAATTTGTTTCATTTTATTTTCAATCATTCAACTACAAATTCAGCAGTCTCAATTTGTAAAATCAAAATTCCTGGAGATTTTCTTATAGTTGTCCAAGCAACATTTGTAAGGGACCATGCCGAAGCTTTCCTACTGCAGTTATTCAAGTACCCTTATTTAAAACCTCAACACCCTTCTTATGAAACAATAGTTTTTTACATATTTTGTCACTGTTAACATATGTCATCTCTGTTCACTAAAATATTGCTAAATTTCACAGTTGCAGTCATCAACTCAGGGTTCATACGCGTTAAAACAAGTAAAATTTAAGGACATTTCAAAGACATTCTAGGTCATATTTTCTAAATTTTAAGGACTCTTAATGGTCTTGTCATGAGTGGTTCAACAAAATAAAAATGAACCTTTGGAGTTTAATGAAAATAGCTGTTTTACCTTACTAAATGTCATGAAATTTACAGCGCATTCAAGGACAATTAGCATATTCCAGGAGTTTTCAGTACTGGAAAATGCATGTTTGTTTTTCCAGAACTTTCAAAGACTTCAAGGACGCGTATGAACCCTGTCAACTAATATTTTGACAAAAATTATTCCAATTTATGCTCCGATTGTGAAACTTTAACAAAACTTGACAAATTTCCTGAAGAAAACTAGATTCCAGGAGAAAATTTGATAATTCCAGGAGACTGGGAAAATATTGAAAATTTCTAAATGGATAAAAAAGGGTAAAAATATAAAAATGCAAAATTACACTTTAAAATACTAAATTTAGCAAGTTTGATCATTGGAAGTCTGTGCTTAAATAACTTCCATTAACAAATCTGAATTGTTCCACAGAAAGAAGAAGAGCGATTGAGAGCACAAATTAGAAGAGAAAGTCAACAGAAGAGAGTTAGAGAAAAAGCACATCAACGAGGAATAACCCACTCCTACCTAGAGGGGAGAGACGATGAGGAAGAGGGCATAAGCCTATCAGCCATCAAGAGCCGATTCAAACGACCTGCATCATTTGGTAAATTATATACAATCTTAAAATTATAAATCAATAAATCAAATCAAATTATATACAAATATATTATATATTATATACAAATGTGTTAAACGTAGCAGTAGAGAAAATCCGACTAAGATCGGAAAAATCAATCAAATAGCCACTAGGCCTAGTGGTTATTTGATTGATTTTTCCGATTTTAGTTGGATTTTCTCTACTGTTACATTTAACATATTTATTAAATTTTGCATTATATGGCCGCCATTCGTTTTTAGGCTTGTCCAATTCCGTTTATCTATATGTTATATACAAATCAAATTATATACAATATTAACATTATTTTAAAATATTTAATTGAAAATTTGCCTGTTTCTTTAAATATAGTTTAATTACTCAAATACAACAAAGGGAAATGTAATTGAATTATGCTGTTAAACAATTTATTTGATAATTTCTTGTTGCTAGGCTAATTGCTTGAGTGGCAGAGTCCCTACCCTCCAAAATTGTTTTACTTTAGCTCAAAATTTTCATAATTACTCTACCAGATTCAGTTCTATTGGTAATTCTATTTAGGGGGACTCGGATGTTTAATGAAGGGATAAGTAATCTTATTGTTTAGAGGGAGGGGAGTGATGTAATATTATATATTTTTATAGTTGATTGTTATTTTAATATATTCATATCGATTTTATATTTTAACTGTAAAATATTTTGTGTATACTGGGCCCTCTGGAGTCTTATTTTAGGACTGAAGAGGTCACCCAGTATAAATAATAAATAAAATAAATAAATTGTATGTTGTAGATCAGATCAGCTTATATGTCATCTACTGTATACGGTATTGCTGATGTACAGAGCATTGCCATGCTGATGGAACAGATTTAGATGTACAGAATCAAAGCCAAAGATCTATAAAATTCTGTATTGTTTAGAAATGATCAGTATTATACCTGCAAACTTTTTGGCACCTTTGCGCGAGACATTTCCGCGCTAGTGCTGGGCCACATTTTCTCCAATTTCGATCTGACAAGCAAAAAGAGGTCATCTGCCCATATTTTTTTTTTTCATTTTCGTCCAAATCACCACTATTTTGGGGGCCGTGTTTACAATAGTTTGCTCTTTATTGCCTCAATTAATTTTATCTGGATCAATTGATTTTGCCATTCCCCTTATGAGCAGTCAGTATTTTAATATTTATAATTTCCTTGTATCTGCGTCAGTGGATTTCGTCATTTTTCTCATGAGCAGTCATTGTTTGTATGCTCTAATTGTTTTTTTTTTACTTAACATTAGGATCAACCTATTCATCAGACAGTGATGATGATTCTGAAAAAGAAGAGAAATTAATGAAAGCCAAAACATTAGACAGTGAACCCGAAGAAGATGAGGTAACATACCCCCATAATAATACTTTTAACTTTTTAAATTGGAAAGGATCTTTGACCACATTGCTGTAGCTCATTCTACTGTACAATGCAAAAGTGTCATTTTAAGCCAGCGGCTGGTGCAAACTTAAACAATAATTTTTTTTTTATGTGCCGGCTAAAATTATTCTTATTTTTGAATTTATAGGCCTGTATTTTCCTCAGTTAAACAAAAGCATTTTCTGTGTGTAACAGGTATTTATGACCATTATAGTTGACAGTAAATTCTTATAGGTGCTGTCAAGAATATAAACAGTTCAACAATGATAACAACAGCATCCTTTAAATAGAGCCATTATAGTTTCATAGGTACAAATGTGGGACATAACTCCACCTCCGCCTTCCATGTACTGAATCTCTCAGATCATAATTAATTTGTACCTCCTACTCATTTTAAAAATGACACCCATGTGTATTTTTAGGTCTCACCAAAAATGAGTCGAATCGTAGCCAAGATCAAATTGAGATAATCACCAAAATAGGTCTGAGGTCAAATTTTTGAGAAATTTAGTTTTAATCAATTATGAGTACCATGGTACTTATAATTCATTATAATATATTTTTTATGTCTGTTCTCATGCAGGAAAGTGTCCTTCATGCAGATTTTCTGATATTTGTAGTCTTTAAATTGTTTATTTTTTTATTGCTTTATGGGTGATTTTCTCAAATGTTTCCCTACATGAAACCTTCAAATGCTTACATCTTTGGATCTACTTATCCAATGAATGTCATTTAAAGTGTAGCTTATATTTTGCTCTATTTGAAGATACCAATAACAACATTTTTTTTAATTTTCTACCATGAGACTCGCTTTTGGTGAGACCACATTTTCCTGGGATGTAACCAGTGATACTATGTATCATACTACAGAAGCTGGGGTTAAGCTCCGGGTCTATGTGAGCTTCATTAGCTTGCAAATAACAGTCTGGTGTTCTAACATTGTATACAGGCCTAGTGAACAATTACTGTTAGCTCCTTTGTTAATAGTGATGTCCCTGTAGGTCAGTGCCATACAGGTGGTGGCAGCGACGGGATTGATCCAAGCCAGACCAAGTTCCGATCTTGTTAAAACCCATGCAGGCATTTCTCTCATGCTCAAACGGAGACCACTATGGGTCTAAAATGAGGAAAGTATGGGCCTAGCAAACAAGCAGGGTTCCAGGCTAATAGAAATATCCTGTTAATTCAGTGGCATAATCCTATAAGGCCATGTTTTGTAGTTAACTTAAATGTAATAATTTTTTACCTTTGACCTGGGGTCAACCTTGATCTGGTATTTTTTACCATTTCACCACCGTGCCAGCATGGTGCCAGGTGAGGAAATAGGGAAATCACACAAATTTACCAAAAGTTAGTGGCCTTGCAATGATTTATGGTCTACACTGAGTTTGCCAAATTGTTGAAAATGATTTGATTGGATGATATTTTATCCTAAGACAGGAAAATTTAGGCCTAGTAAACAAGCAATACTATTACATCCTGCACTAGTAGGAATGTACCTTAGCTCAGTGGAAAAATCTACTGGTTTTAACCCATATACACAAAATTTAGTGTACTTCCATTCTGTTGACTCATACATCTTTGTTTTTACTAATCAGAGTGATGACAGTACTTCAAAGAAGAGGAAAGCAAAATCAGATGAAGGACAAAAGAAGAAGTTGAAAGCATTAGCGTTCAGTGACGATGAAGAGGAAAGCGATTGAAGCAACTGCTGATGATTGTTTTGACATCAATAAGAATCCTGAACTTGAGAGCTTCTGTGGGTGCATTCAGACCAGTGGCTTAAGGCTAGCATAACCTATGGTGTACAATGTTTGTGTCTGAATTAGGCAGTGGATTAGCATAAGTCATTTGTTACACCACAACTGGTGTTATCTATGCTAGCAGGACAGTCCAGATTAATTACCGCTTTATGGACCAATCTAAATTCCAGCCATTGGTGGCAATTTCTTTTTGCTAGTTCTAATTAATCAAGGTGGTAAATCTGAACACTTTCCATTTTCGGAGCATGGATTAGTTTATGCCTGGTGTTAGTTACTCCACTTTATGCCATGTGTCTGGACACATAGCCTTTAATGGCTATCCATATCAAGCATCTTATTAAGACATGCACATTGAAAAGTATCCATGAACCATGAGGTAAATAGTTGCTGGCAAACTGGACTCTTCCAGGCAAATATTTAAATTTTTTTTATAAAGTAGCCACAGTACCCATCTATGATGGCTGCAGAACAGCACGTCCCACATTGTGATATATTTAAGAATGCTGGTAACAGGAAGTTTGCCCAGATGGATGGCACCTTCTATTTTATATGTCATTTTTAGGATATATTATGCTGTCTGCTATTGCTCTATCAAATAGAATTCTAAAGCTCAGTCCAGGCTATCAAATTTATTTGACAAAAACCTTTAATTGTACCCATATATGGTAATGATATTTCTATTTATGGTAATGGTGTGACATAATCATGCCAATATATATAGGCATGTCAAAGTTTTTTGTCAAAGATAGTCTGGACACAACATTACAAATATGGCCAATTAGATAATTTTTGTAAAGTGCATGTGATAGAGTCAAGCCAAATGATGAGTAAGTAAAGAAAAATTGAATTGGAAATTTAGTTATAATTTATAAAGCTACACTATTGTGGAAAACTAGCTTATCTGTCTTTTGGCTTGGCTCTGCTACATATAAGATGCTTACATGTGCCAAATTAATGAAATGGAATGTGTAACATTATCCAGTTAGGAGACTTTCGTGGACACAATTTTGGTTATCACGCTATTGTATAATTTTAAAGAAAGATATAACAGGAATGAGCATCATGACTCTGTGTTTGTGTTATTTGAAATGGAACTGTCAAAGGTCGTGCTCTGTGACCAGATGGTTGCAGGTGGGCTGGGGCACCATGATGGAAAATTTCCCTCTGTATTAATTCAATGTACAAAAGAACCTCGATTTTACATACTGTAAGGGACCAGAAGGGGTATTTGATTCGGGGGGTTTGTAAAATTCAGTTATAGACTTTATAAGGTAGTTCATTACTTAACTACTACCCATTGCTTAAGCCTAGAAGATTGCAAGTATACACAAATCTATAAACATTACTTAATTTGAAGACATTTCAACACCATGTTCAAAGACTTTACCATTTTAGGTAAATTTTTTGAGTATGTAAAATTGAGATTCCACTGTAATCCTAAGTCCATCAAGATACTACACAATTAAAACATCAATCAACACAGCGTGCCAGAATTATTTAATAAAAGTTACCATTTATTTATTTAGAGCATAAGATGCATATTTACAATAATCATTTTCAGTTCCATTATCAAGATAAAATATGTAAAAAATATATCATTGATAAAAGTTACTTTATACAGTATCTACATTTAATATACAAAATATGTATCAAATTCACATGCACAATTTTCTGTTACAGTATCAATTTCATTTCATTATCAAAATTATACATGAAAATATAGATATAGTTGATAAAAATTATTTTATATCTGTGCAAAAACACCAAATTCAAACACACACTTGAATCCATTTCTTTTTGCAAGTATTATACAAATACAATAGTGTAGTGTTTATTTGGAAGCAATATATAAGCACATAAGTATAAAAATAAAATATAAAATACTTTATACCTCCTTGCTTCAACACGAACCAGAAAAAAAATATCAGGCCAGATTTCATGGCAATAGGTGGCGTACTCATTACAAGATTTATATTATTTATGTGCATACAATATTCAGTTATTACATACATAACAATTAGAAACATCGCAACTGTCATTATATTCTGCAATTATAAAAGTCTTTATATAATGCGAAAAAACAGATAAACTGTGGGTTTGAACTTTAGAAATGATACAGTCAGGGGCTGCTTCCCTGATTTTTGAAATATCATGTCTGAATGACTGTTTTATAGGAGTGGTTTAACTGAGGTGACTTTTGCTAAGACCAATCTAGCTTTACTCTGCAAGTTAAGACCACCACAGTTTAAAAGAAGAATGAACCCTCCAGTTTTAAACCTTAAACAAATGTTTCTTTTGTTAATATTCATATATCATATCTTCCATGCTCATTGTGAATGCATTAGACGGCCGTGGTGCATTCAACCTTCCATGATGAAATAATGGCTGCAACTTCTTAATACTCTCATCCACACTAGTTATTCCTAAAAATTTAATAAAGATTCAGAGAACTAGAATGATCAACAATAAAAATAATGTGATGTCTATGAGGCCGACGTCACGGCAAAACCACCATGTTGTCACACAGGAAGTTATTGAGAAATAAGCAAATAAACCAAAGGAAATATAAACTAAAAGGAAATTTTTGTCTATTTTGTTCCATAAATTTGGTTACAGATGCCCGATTTTGCTAATTGACCCCTCATTTTAAAGCTTACAAAATTATACTATAATTTCAATATTAACTCCATTCAATTTTGCAACAATTTGGTGGCTTTTCCATGACATGGCTCATTTGTCATTGTGGGTATTAAGTCAAAACAAACTACAAAATGGTTATCTCATAACACGGATTGTTCAAATGTTATTCTTATTGAATGATAATTTTTAAGGCATTAGTGAGAATTTACTTCAGTGGATTTAATAGAACTCACTTGATTTGATTAGACCTAATAATATCAGCTCGAAATTCAAAAGAAAAAGAAACAAAGAACCAAACGGTACTGGGTATGAAAAAGCCAAAGTTAGACTGGTCTAGGCGACCTCTATAGCCATATTAGATAGTCTCTCTTCATATAGGCTTCTATGAATGGATGTCTTGTTCGAGGCAAGAAATCCTGTTTTCCGCACCCAGTACCTTTTGGTTTCTAAGCCAATTGGAAAGCGAATTACTAACTCTTAAATAATAATGTATGCTATCTGAAGTGGTGTGAAGTGTTCAGTTCACAAAACTTCAGGTAGCATACGTTATTTCAACATTTACTGTAGACGCACTGAAATAAAAATAAAAAAAGTTTAAAAATGCAAGTGATGTGATGTCTAGATCTATGTTTCTAATGCTGATAGTGATTTATTTTACTATTTTGGATCCCTTTCTCAACACTTTTTCAATCTATTTACAGTATGTGCTGTTTTTGTAATATTTTAAATCAGGTGCTCAAATTGACTATTCCTAGCCAAATTACCAACCCAGAACATTACAGGGCATGGCATAACCTCGCTTTATAAAATATACTTCCCATGTCCTATTACCGGAAATGGAATTTGATGCAAACCTACAGAAACAGTGAAATGAATGCAAGGTCTCTTAAACATTCAATGAGCACATGATTATGCTTAAAGATCACATGACACAACTTTTGAAAAGGCAGTGGCTATTATTACATAAGAGTCATAATAATAATTTCATGACTATTATTACGACATTGGTTTACGCATACACACTAACATAATTTGTTGTCTGTCGATACCGAGCCCTACGGTACTCAAATGATTGGCCGCAAGATGGACAAATGTCTGTTGTTTTTTGGGGCTAAACTTGAGTCATTCGAATCACTACAAGATGCTTTTTAGTTGTAGAAGAAATTATATATGTAAAAATAACCCTAATTAGGCCACTAGCTCCTCTAAGCCAGATTAAATCTTGGCCTAGCCAAATCTAGCCTACTAAGTTAGAGTTCTAGACTAGCCATCTATACTCAGCTGAGACTCAAGCTAAATTTGACTGTGGACTTGACAAATTCCTTTATTTCCACGGAATGTGCGATTTCGTTGAGCCCCCAAATGTATCAAATGGCCGAAAATATGCATGCTAAATACCCAAATGTTTTTTTTTATTCTTTTGCTTGTCAAGCTGAAAATCGGGAACACGCCCGCCCACTTCACACTTGGCCTATTCGTCGGGGGCCGTCGGGAGTTGCCCTCCCTGTCGGGGCATTGCCCTACCGTCAGGGAATTCCTGGCGCCGCTACTGCCCTCAACCAACTCTCAGTACACTTATCCCGTTAATTTGCTCTCCAAGTCCTCACACACACATACACAACCATACTCGATTTGTTTTAAAAATAGATGACGCACTATACTTACAACTAGATATATGAGTAAGTGCGCATGCGTAAACCAATGTCGTAAAAAAAGCCATGGATTTAAGAATAGCCATTGCCTTTTGAAAATGGTTGATATAATATTAAAATGTCCTTCACATTCTTGTTGATTCATTTGCATGTTGGCATCATTTCTTTCTGTTCGAATATGTAAAAAGATTCTTTCAATTAACAATAAAATCTAATGGCTTTAAATACTTAAAATGTTGAGAGGTCAAATTAATCAGTATCATATGATAATTAGTGACCGTTACCATGTTCACTATTCACACACGATACGTACGTGTGGTTAATAACAGACTTTTTTCATTATGACAATGCATGCATTGTAGTGTATGACAACGTAATGTTAAAAATGCAATAATTATAAAACAGTTATTATTATTTACCTTACTGTACATTTTTGTGATGAAGGTTGATGAAGGTTGATGAAATCAAAATAGCAGGCACCTGCTTGACCTTTTGCATTTTAAAATGTTTGGGCAGTATTTGGAAATGGTAATAAAAAACAGTCTTAAAATTATGATAATAACTAATTAATTTATATAAAAGTAAAAATTAATAAAATTTTCTTAAAATCTAAATACCATGACATATGGTCTTTATTAGATGAAACCAGCACAGATGATAAGCCCATGAATATGGTGTTTTCGTTGATGGATGACATTTGTGAACTTGGCCTATGGCATGTTCACTGATGGTCCTCACTGCAGTATGAAAGCGTGACATGAAATAGTATATATGACTGAATTACATACTTTCGGTTATCCGCGAAGACTGCTTTTGTTTTTCTGTAATTGGTGTCAATTTTCCAGGTTTTGTGACTGGCTTCTGTATTATTAGAAACTGACATCATAAAGTCTTAAAATCTAAATACCATATCATATATGATCTTTAACAGATGAAACCAGCACACAGATGATAAGCCCATGAATATGGTGTTTTCGTTGATGGATGACATTTGTGAACTTGGCCTATGGCATGTTCGGTGATGGTCCTCACTGCAGCATGGAAAAGCTTGACATGAAATGATAAACGACCGAATCACATACTTTCGTTTATCCGCGAAGACTGCTTTTGTTTCTCTGTAATCGGTGTCAATCTTCCAGCTTTTGTGACTGGCTTTTGTATACTAGAGACTGACGTTGTGAAATTATTGTTGCTGTTCCATGCCCTCGACTTGCGCTGGATTGTCGGGTCTTTTCTTTGCCCGTTGGGGGCACCTTCTGTTTCACCTCGGTTGAACAACTTCATTTTTGCTTCATATTCTAAGATGTACTTTGGAAACAAACTTCTTTCATCAAATGCGTTTTTCAGTTCTGTAAATAGATCAGATTCTTTAATATTATTATCAACAATTAGCTTTGCTTAATGTCACCTGCTCTGGCAAAATGAAAAACAAATAATCGAAAAGAGATTTGTAGGCTATCTGACTTTACTATGATGCCAAACTTAATGTTTTACATGAATGGGGATTTCAAGGATTTTGAATGTAATTACCACTCCACTAGGTTTCCAAGGACCAGATCATTTCTGATGTCATCTGTATGAGACTCCAACACACATTCAGAAGAAGACCGTTCAACTTCATTGACTGAATTGTAAGGGATGTCAACCAACGTCACTTGCCAACATTAATGAGTGACAAGGAATCCTGGCAGTGCATTGTTTACTCGCTCTCGGATACATTCCACATAAACTAATATATTGGTGAAAGCAGATTTGTGACATATTACACTTTCCAGAGCAGGTCATATTGTAATCAATTTTGTCTGTCTATGGAATGAATTTTCATTGAGTGGTGGCTCTTATTTCTGGCCTAAATCTAAACAACTGTTGGTTCAACTAATTTTAAATATTCAAAAGATTTCAATATTGCTCAATTCTTATTAATTTTAGTGCTTATTCTAATAAATATTTAATTCTAAAATGCTTTAAATGCTACTTTGTTTTTAAATCAAAGAATAAAATCAATTAGATAAATGGAGCTCATTTGTTAGATACATTCCTTAATAAAAAGTACAGCCAACTGCTAAATCCAATCACATGATTTTGTTGAACCAAACATTCGGTCTCAAACTGATGTATAAATAGGTATATAAAATAAGCAAGTATGTCTTAAATTTATCAGTTCTTGCATTGATGAAAACTGATGAAATTCTATGAGCAATTTGATAACCCTGACTCTCTCTACACCAAATTGTCAAATGGATGGTCTGAGGGTGGTTGACTCAGGCATAACTTACTATAACATATATATGTATTTCTGATGTGCAGCGCACCTCTATTCTTTGAGGAAAGATTAAAATAAAAGATTAAAGAGGTCCCAAGTCTCCTGAAAATGGCGGAAGTCTCCTGATTTTTTATTCATCTCCCGCCCTTCTGAAAAAATGCAATTTTCTCCTCTGAAAATTGTAAGTCTCCCAAAAATATTTTGAGTGCGTCTTGGCCTAGCCTAGGAGCAAAATCTGTTGTTCCTTCAAAAAATACCTGCTCTGCTCAGTGTTAAATACAATTTATATACAATAATATAGATATTTTTACATACTGTTATGTACTTTTTCTGTGTTTTGTTTTTTAATTGTGACGCGTCGCACAATTGAATTTACGCAAATTTGATCACCGAAAGTGATCGACATAAAATCTCTTGATTTTTCACTTCTCAAACTTGGGACCTCTGAGATTACAGTATATCATTGTTGTTAATTTCTTAAGCCCCTTTCACACAGAAAATACCGCAATGTTACCATAACCATTCCGGCATTATTGCTGGTTTAAACCCTTTCAAACAGAAGGCTAAATTCCCGTAATATTTGTTTAGTTAAGCTTAACTGCGTAACATTTCATACAAATCTAGCCTAAGGCAGTGACAGTAATAAAACAGACATATTACTGTATGTCTAGGGTCTGAGGTGGTCTAACGAATGCCGGCACTGTGCCGGCATTGAAGGGAAAGTACCCTTTCACACAAAAGCCGGCATTCGCGAATTACCGCAATATTCCCAGTTTATATTTCTGTGTAAAAGAGGTTCTTTTCATGGTTGTTGAAGAAGCATAAGGAAGCCACAAGAGCCTGTAACATATTATACTTTTATAAGACTAGCCTAAATTTAAAGGTCACTGGAAAATAAATCAAAGATTATACTAACCATCTGCTATTGATGGTAACTTGGTATCCTGCCTTTCCTTTTCATTGTCCCTGAAATAGCGATGAGGATGAACGACAAAATCAGGCCTCTTTAATGTACCAACTGTATCTAACTGATTCACTGTTAATGCCTAGAGGAGCAAAAAAAAACATAATAAATTAGTGTTCACAGGAATTAAAATGTGTGTGTTAATAATATTAAAATTGAGCACTAATATAAAAACAATAAATGATAAATAGTTTGTTCAAATGGGGCACTCTCTTGTAGTGGATGTGTGCTCTACAAGTATTTGTTTTTAAAAATATCATGTTTAGAGGGTCATTTATTTAAAAATGCTGTTTTTCAATGGGTCAATTAGTTGCACAAGTAGTGTATTTGTAAACAAATTATAATAAATTAGAACATATCCAAAAAAGAGCATGCAAATTAATATTGAGATCAACCTATTCACCGTGTAATACATGTTCTTATGTTAAATATTGATAAATTAACAACAAGACACAAAGTTGTTTTTCTTGATTTTGTGAGATCAATGATGATGTCTAAAGAATTCCATAACTGGTTCTATATTAATGGAATTTCCAAATGCCAATTCATTACCTACAGTATGCCTAAGGTCCATACCAAACACCTTAGTCAAAGCCCAATTCCATTTATGGTGAAAGTATTACAGTAATTGAATAAATATATTCAATTTATGAATAAGTAAAGTTTCCTTTACAAACATTTATTAATATCATTGACAAAATTTATATCTTTTACCATTCATTACCTTCTTTTACTAAATTTTTCTATTTTGATATACCTGGTAGAGGAGGGGTTGTACCTATCACATGTTTTAACATGAGTTCTACTAGTTGCATCTTTGAGGTATGTATCATATTAGTATCCTTTTTGCTGTAAGTACGATATCTTTTTAAATAAACCTTTAATTGAATATTTTTTAATAGAAAGTGTTGGCTTTAAAGTAAAGCTAATGCAGCAGTCAATTATATGGGAATGGTGCATCATTGGTTCAATGTACATCATGTTTTCATGTAACACGACAGACTGGAGCATCCTATTTATGACGGACCTTCATCTACTATGACAGACTTCTCAGTATAATGACGCCCCACGCTTAATTCTGACGAACATACTCATTTAATGTATATACCTGTGAAAGTGCCAAATCCATGTAAGAATATAAAGTTAATAAATTCAGAAAACTTTGGTTTTCACAGCCATTTTTTTAAAATGTAGCAAGATGAGCATGCGCAGATATATTATATTATTATATATTACATTTCATTAGTTCGTAATCTACTGGTCATGTAGTCAAAACGAATATAGGCTAATATATACACACCACAAACAATAAATGCACTCTAGTATAGTCCATCATGAAAAATATTTTCTCAGTCTTTGGCAAGAGCAGCTAGCAGTAGAATTTTCCAAACCCTGGTAAATGACTGACAAAGACATACTCGTTTGTCAATCTTGTGATGGACCAAAGGCATCCGTCTGGTGACTGTACCGTGCATCAGGAATATTTTGTAAATGACCCTCCATGATGCACCATTCCCGGGGTTCTATGATACGTCTTACAATTGACAGCTGCATAAGCAATATTTAAACAATATTTTCACTATATATTAAAGCAAAAATATACATACAAAATAAAACATGCACAAAATGAGTTAATAAATGATGAAATATTATCTACAATAAATGATCAAGGTTATGGTTATATTGCCAGTATAACATGCATGGAGATATTATAATTATAAATAAATGTAAAATACAATAAATTCATTAAATGAGTTTTTATTTATATATTGTGTATACCTTATCATCAATGTAAAATGAAAATGATAGTATTTGTGAGCTAATAACAGTGAAAATACTCCAGTTTGATGCAGAAATTGCATTTCCAACTTTGAATTAACTTGGGACACATGCTTCCCACTTCCATTGTGTTATGGGCAGGGCGCTGTACACATATTGCTTCAGTTTAACCTGATGTACAGTACATTGATAAATAGCTAGAAAGCAACCTGTCGTAGATATAGATAATTAGCCTCAGCCTACTTGAGCTATTGCCTTGACAGAATTTTATGTTTGTCACTGTAACCTTTCTTGGAAATGACGATTTTCTTTCAGCAGATGTGTAGCTCTACATACAATTACAGTCGACTTCTCATTTACACACCCCTTGGGCTGGAAGGTGTTTGAAAAGAGAAAATTCGTAAATGAGAAGTTTCACGAAAACTGGTCAAGTGAGGCCTCCAAAACACTTTACTTGTGTTTATTTTGTGCACTTTGTTGTTAAAAAATTGTTTAAATAAACTAGGAGGAGTGTTTTTAAAATGGAAAGTTTGTAAATGAGAAGTTCGTATTGGAGAAGGTCAACTGTACTACTTTGTCTGAAAAGGTCTAACAAATATTTGTTCTCGAAGTGCAATACATCCAAAATCCTGGATATCAGGGCTGGGGTGCTTTTTTGACTTGATACATTACCAAATCTTTGGCTAAATACATAAAATTATCTAAAAAAATGTTTAGAAATACATAGAGTTATAAACAAATTGAAAGAAATAAATAGATTATCCTGAAATTCACCTGTATAAGAAATTTAAAAGTTCAAAGTTAAAGGTGCCTACTATTCTCTACTGATAGTTCACTGTTCCACATTCATGCATTAAGACATACAGGCTTGACAATATGCAAAAAAAGGAGTGCAATTACAAGCAATAAAGCTAAAGGTAGGTCCTTAAAAAAAACTAACAAGTAAAAGTAGTCTCGGGTAAAATTGTAATAACTTCCCAAATTCTGCGCTTAAGCAATACAACCATTTTTTAAAGGCCCAATGCAATATTCTAAACACAATACTTACATAGTTTTAACCAAAAACTCAAAATTAGGAAATATATATATTTGTTTTATATTCTACATCAAATATTTTATAGACAAATGGCCTACCTTTAGGCCCGGGCCTACCTTTCCCATGAGCTCTGGGGAGGTGTGATCGAGGACTTTGAGGCTACATACTCAAAATCTTTACAATCTCCACATAATTCTCAGAAAACGGAGATTCCATTTTATTTATTTTTGGGTGTTTGCACTGACGACTGAATTAATAAATTCGTCTAGACTTATATCATTGTTAGTTATCTGATCGAAACGCCTAGGCTATTTATGCGCTTGTACTGCTGGGTTGCCACCTTGATAATCTGAAAACATCACAATTGTCAGTTATGCCAATTTATGAAATACAGTAGTATGTTACAATATCTCAAAATGACGTCACTTTGCTAAATAATATGAGGCTAGTCATGGCAAAACCACAAGTTGTCGCACAAGAAGTTATTGAGAAATAAGCAAATAAACAACAGGAAATATAAACAAATAACAAATTTTTTGGTATATTTTGTCCAATAACCTCAGTTATACATGCCCAATAATGATAACTAACACATCAATTTAAAGCTTACAATAAGTTTAACATGGCTATAGCAAAATCTAAATTTTCAATTTTCCTACAACTTGGTGGTTTTGCCGTAACATTCCTCATATACTATTCGCAAAGTGATGTCCGTATACTGGAATAGTAGGAATATTTTTAATCATGTGGTGCATTTTAAATCAATCAGCAAAGTTTAAATGTTTGATGTAGAATACAATATATATTATTGTGAGACCATGCAATTTATTACGATGCACTTTACTTTCCAAAATACCAAGTAATACAAACCTGAGTCCATAGAAGTGGTACATGATTATCCTGATTTACAGAAACAAAATCAATTAGCAAATTAACAACATGTTCTTAATTTTAAATTCTATGTTAGAAATTAAATGTTCATCCCTGAAAGTATATAAACTAAAATGTGAATGAGTATAATGTTGATACATTACCATGCGATTCATTAATAGCAACTATTAAAACTGCATTCAACACAATTTTCTTGATAAACCGTTGATCCCTATTTCTATTAAATTTTATGTTAGCTTAATAATGACCTAATAGCACGTTCCAACAACAATCTCAATCTGGCTTTAGAAAACATCATTCAACAACAACAGCACTTACTAACACCTATAACAACTGGCTTGATGGTA
>JAOTQE010077805.1:0-12367 GCA_025631205.1 Nesometra sesokonis
CATTTAGTTTAGTACTCTGGACATTTTGCATTGGTGTTGATGATTTTGGTCCGGTTTAGCATGAAATTTGGTATTCTGGAGGGTGGGTTTTCAGAGAGACTCAATCAACAATGTTATTGAAAACATCAGAAAAAAGTAAAGGATCTGAAAAATGAAAGTTATGCTTGTTTAAACACTTTTCGGAAGTGTGGGAGGTGTCACGACCTAGTTACGTCAGTGTTGTCTGCTAAAATCATTATCATAACAAAACTTAAAATGTGGTTGCTAACTTAAGCCTTCAGAGAGGTTCCTGTTAAAAAAAATACAATAATGTTCTTATATTAAAAAAATGAAATATTTAGAAAGTAAACTGGGAATACCTAACAGACTATCTGGCTGTTGATACAGTTAAATACATATTGGTTACTAGTACAAGCATGTCAAATATTTAGTTATTGATATAGTTATCTTACATAAAACAAGTTTTCTAAGTTTAATAGGTTTGTAGACATCCCAAATTGTAGAAGTTAAAGCCTTTGAGATTTTACTACATGGAGACAAAAACCATAGTGTAGTACATTAAATCTTATATAAAGGTACCATATTGTACAAGCTAACAACAGTCGTTATTATAACCAGAGCCCTATGCTAGTCTGCGAATTTTCAAGAAAGGAAGATAAAGTTATTATTAGATAAAGTTAATCGTAACCCTGACAATGTAGAAAATGATTGGTACTTCGAAAAAGTCAGATATAAAATGGCTAGCTGAGCCATTTTTGCAAAGGCGTTTAAGCACAAAATACTATAATAAAAATACTCACTATAAAATGGATATCTGAGCCATTACTAAGCAATTTCAAATCACCCAATAGGATGGCAGGGATATACTTATGTTATTAAAGAAAACAATTGAAGGTAACTTGCAATACTAACCTATGCAGTGGTTGCCACGGTGTACCATGCCTTGACCACAGTCACATTGGTAACTACCTGGTGTATTGGTACAGGTACCATGTATACAGACAGCTCGTCCATTATTCATAGAACATTCATTAACATCTAAGAAAGAGATGTATATATAAAATACACACTGATGTATCATACTATAATTTGAGCAATGTTTGTCTGTTTGTTCCTCTACTCCTCCCAGGTCCTTGGTCCGATCTCCATCAAACTTGGTGGGTGGATGCAGGTTCACTGTGAAATTTACCTTGAGGGGTTGATTTTTGGAAAGATCAATGTCACTGGGGCAAAAGGTAAAATAACTGTTTTTCGCTACACATTGGCCCCATCTTGACCAAACTTGGTGGAAGCATGTAGATTCAGACCAGAATCGCAGATGATGAGCCACAGGGTCAAAGGTCATGGTCACTGGGGTCAAAGGTCAGATAACTGTTTTTTGCCACTCATTGGTACAATCTTAGCCAAACTTTGTGGAAGCATGGAGGTTGAGACCAGAATAGCCAATGATGGGTAATGGGGTCCAAGGTTACAGGTCACTGGGTCAAAGGTCACGGTTACGAGTAAATTGATTAGTATTTATAAAAACACTCATGAATATTTATAAATACACACTCATAAATATTCATAAATATACACTCAAGAATATTTATAAATTTCACACTCAGGAATATTGTTTATAGAACATCCATTGCCATAAAGAGATGAATTTAAAATACACACTAATATGGTCTGATATGATGTAAACACTAATAATCTCCAAACCCTTTATTGTTTGGAGAAAATATTAGTTTTTAATTTCCAACGTGAATACAAATGTTATAGCCCCCTCTATTGTGTTATTATTTTTATTCCAAAATTACTTTGTAACTTTATTCTGACATAGTAATCTCATAGCCAAATTGCAAACAGTTAAAAAGGTTAAAATATGAAAAATTGTAAAAACATCAAAAAATGGGTAGACCAAATTATATCCGGTATTCTCCCTGCCAAAAAATGAGAGAAATTTGAGATTTTTTATGCAAGTTTTCTCAACTGTACTGAGAAGTTGGTACATTTGTGCATCAGAGTTGGGTAAACAAATTATATCTAGTATTCTCCCGACACAAAAACATATAATTTACAAACATCTAAAATACATAAAAATAGGCATTAATTCAATAAAATTTTCATCATAATGAAAATTAATTCAACATTTCATTTACCAAATTTCAACCTTTATATATTAATGTATTCATGGCACTGCTCCTACATATCTACAGAATATTATCTCACTTCATGTTCCGTTACGTCTAGGACTTTGTTTCGAAATGGAATTTCTTATGATAACTTTTCCAAAGACTCATCTTAAATCAGATCCAAAAGGTTTCTTTGCACAGGCACCACTGATCTGGAATCGGCTTCCATTTCACATCCGTCAGTCTAAGTCCTTTATGCAATTTAATTCTCTTCTTAAAACTCACTTGTTCAAATAGATTATTGGTCTTATAGCGCTGTGAGACAGCAGTTTAAGAGCACTGTATAAATGCATATTATTATTATTATTAAGCTTAGAAATCTAGAAAGTTGACATACCAACACATGACTGAGCACTGGAACTGGCATGGAAGCCTCGGTTACAAATGCATCGAAATCCAGTGCCTACAACTATACAGCGACCATTCACGCAGGCATTCGGTGAACACTTGTTAACAGGATTTGCTACAATAGAATTAAAAAATCCATTTAGATACAGTATGTTATGATATTAATATGTATTGTTCTACCTTATGGATGAAATGTATTAAGTCAATTATTAAGTGTCTGCAAGTATGTTATAATAACTGCTTTAGAATGCTGATGAATTTACCATGCCATTGTAGTGCTAGTGAAATGTTTGTTACCAACAGACTTCCATCATTCCAGGAACTTCTTCGAGCTTCGGTTTTTAGTTTTCGTAAACGTGTTCTTGAAAATGAGAATTTGTTAATTAAAACTCTGTATCTATGTTTTAACAGAGTCAAAGATGCATGAAAGGTGGAATGAACCACTGTACACACATTAGGCCATTCCAAATTGTTTTTCAGCAATGATTTAGATAATCTATGTATATATAGAGTTTATTATACATATTTATTTATGTATTTTTTCCTTTTGTTATTCACTAGTTCAATATTGTTTCTTTGTTGTACTGTCGATTTATTATCTTTGTTCTGATATGCACTTTCTCTGAAATAAAAGTTGAATTAAATTGAATAAATCTACGGATACTATGGCTAGGAATACTGGACAATTTAGAGCGAAAGAATAAATACAAATTTTTGAGCTGTGGCTTTTGAGAAATGTAATGTAATTTGATTTATATAGCACCTTATACAGTAGAGTCTCAAGGCGCTGTGGACCAGATATTACACATTTATATGACTTTCTATGCCCTAAGGGTTACATCATGTCCTGCCCGAAACAGGCACTACATTCTGCTGTCCACAGCAGGGGATGTATGGACCAGTACACCGGGGTAACTCTCTACTCATTTCCAAAGTTTGGAAATGAGTAAAGTAATGAGTAAAGTAGTCTTTGTAGCGCACATGAGCTGTGTGTACAATGGGCCTACGGTTTATAGTCCTTATCTGGGAAGACTTGAGTTTAATCTTGTTTTTCTGTCGATTATTATTCCCAAAACAGTGATTTAAAACACAGTTTTTTGATCATTAATCCTGAAAAATGACTATTTTATACAAAAACTGACAAAATGGCGTTTAAGATCGGCATTTTTGGGATAATGATCGACAGTACCAATTGTGGTTTAAGGACATCAACAACATATTCCATTCATAAATATGAATTTAAACATATCTTACCAACACATGACAATGCATTAGTCGTTGCCTGGTATCCGCTGTCGCATATACACCGGTAACTTGACCCTGAACTGATGCACCGACCATTGGTACAGAGATTACGGTTAGCTGAGCATCTATCGGTTGCTATGGCTGAAAGAAATCGATAATTCTCAATTGACTATCATAACTAAGCATACCTATGGTAAATCACATCTGAGCAAAAGTCCATGTGTGGGTTGCATCACATTTTCAATGAGCCAACTTCATTCACGGCACTTTGCTTACTAAGAATTTGACAAAAACTGCGAGCAAATTGCCATGTACGGCTAGTTGCTCAGAACTATTGTTCAGGTGTCTGCAATGCTTAGGAAGTAGCTCTATCTGTCACATTTTCCTGTCGAGAACTTTTTACGCTATAAGAATTGTAAAAAATTCATGACAGAAGGAAATCAAGATGATAATTAACAGTTTTATGGATCACTGTATTGTGGTAAGAACAAACGAAACTCAAAGCATGCACTGGGTTATTTGAAGTCCATATGAGCCATTTGGAAACACTGGGCTTACTGTTTATTGTCTTAGAAGAAGTAGAGTGTTCAATCACCATAACTATTTTTTTGGCTTTGGATTACAGAACATTGCTTTAATTGTAATTGAGTATACTATAAATCTAGGCATCTTGAACGCCCCAATTTTATTCAATTAAGATACTTGGCAAAGTATACCATGGGCAGATCGAGGACGCAGCTAAAAGGGTGGGGGCATACACACTATTTCTGAGAAGGGCAAAGGTTATTTTATTCTAGTGTCAATTTTAGAGGAGGCGCCACTTTACCTTACGATATTGGGGGGTGGAGAAAGCGCAAACCTGATGTGCTCCCTTGCCCCCACCATAAATCTTCCCAGGTATACATACACTAATTAACAACAAACAACATAGTGTATTTGTGAACAATGTTATTGATATTATAAATGATGATATTAATGGTTTAAAAATAGTATTATTGATATTTTTAATGATATGATTAGAAAGTGATTATGGAAGACTTGACACCAAAGAGATCCTGTGCCAATATTGTATAACTTTACAGTATTTCATAATTCCCACAATACAAAATATACATATTATGTTAATGAAAATGATGACTTCATTGGAAAAAAAGAGAATAATATATTAAAGAAATGAACCAGTTATCATAAAGAGGTTAACTGCAAAATAGTATATGAAACTATGAATGTTATTTAGATTGTAATCTTGCCCTGCTGAAAAAAAAAAACTACAGAATTAGTTAAAAATGATGTTAACAGACCTAGAAAAATGACTGTAGTATGTTATTATTGCATATAGTATTTTATTGTTGAGCATGAAAAAGAGTAATATCATATATTCACTGCCAACCATCATCTATGGAAAACGCTATATATTTCCATATAGTCAAGAACTTGTAGTTCAGCCAGCTATTGCCAGGATTTAGAAGATACTAAATGTAATTATATATGGGTTTAGACATGAAATCACGCCCTTGGCAATAGACCAAAATACCTTAAAACAAAACTTAACAGTAAAAAATTAAGTAAACTAATATCTCTGACAGTGTCCCAAACACATTGCAGAAAATAAGGGTCTGTTTCTAGTGGAGAGAAAAAATCGATTAAAAATCGGTTTAAAAAAAGATTGATTATTTTGTGGCAGTAGAAATGGGATCAAAAATACCGATTAAAAACACACTATGGATTGAGGGTTGGAACGGCAAATAATCGATTATCGTGGTGCACTTTTTAGCGGCAACGCAAAAATGCCGATTATTATGTGGCCTCGATCAAATCACAGGCACAACAGAACAATTAGCTTAGACCAGCTTTGCTTGCATCGAAAGTGAATTGTCGTCGTCATTAACACGAGAAATTCATATTATCATGTGGAAAGGAAAATTATTCAAAAATTAATTTCCATGGGCATACCTATTCAGTATATCATCCGTTTTGTTCACCATTCCAATGAAATGATATAAATTAAAGCTAAACGAGACCATAGACAACCATGAGTTCTGCCACTTGGCCCGAGATCGTTCGTTCCGACCTGAGCATGCTACATGGCGGCTTAATCATGGCAAAATCATCGTTACCAAGTCAATAAATTAATTTTTAAAGTAAATGGCTGGTTTATTGTCCATAGTAAAAATAATATTGCTAAAATGCCCCAAAACCGAGAGGTATTCATATGGGTAATTATCACCAGGATTTCACTGAGGGTAAAAATAAGTTGCAACGCGGGCGAACCGAAGGACACTCATAAAAATACCGATTAATTTTAATCGATTATTTTGTGTTTTCAGTAGAAACAGGCCCTTAAAACTTTGTTAGGCAATTACAGATAAAGAGAAGAACTCAGTGTAACTTCTTATGTTATCAAAGCATATTGCTGTAGATGTGAAATACAACCAAGGCAATATCAGGGGCGCCCTAAAATTTTAAGAAAAAAAATTTTTTGCTAGTAAAAAAGTTATAATGTGAAGCATATTATAGTATAGCATGAATTGTAAACCAGCCATCGTTAATAATGCAGACTGAAACTCAACTTCGCATAACCTATTAATCTATTTCAATAAAAAAAACGAGCAAATGTTTTTTTTTTTTTTGCTCATCAAAACCAAAAAAAAAAATCCTGGCGTGACCACTGCTAACCCCCCCTTCCATTCCACCCTGGCTGCGCCCCTGAATATACAACACTTTTCTGACAGCTTCACACTGTAAAAAGTAAAATTGCATTCTGTTTTTTTACACACTGTAGAGAACCAACTCGCTTCTATGGCTGAAAAATGTTAGAACAATACAGACGAAGAGAAGAACTGTTTAATTGTTATGTTATCCAAGCATACTGTTGTAGATGAGAAATCACGCCCCTACAGTAGCAATGTACAACACTTTCTGGCACTTTTACACTCTAAAAACGAAATTACATTCTGTTTGTAAAGAATAAACTCGCATCTATGGATAAAAAATGTGACAAACCATTGCAGACGAAGAGAAGAAATCAGAATGACTGTTATGTTATCTGAGCATCATACAAATCCTGTAAACACATGCCGACAACACGTCTTACCATAACATGCCATCCGATTACTCGTGGGACGGTATCCCTTGTGACAAATGCAAAGGTAATCATTACCGGAGCTGACACATTTCCCGTTAGTACATAGATGGGGGTTTGTTGCACATTTATCGGTTGGAATAGCTGTAAATAATATTACATGATAACGGAAAAAAATATTTATGATGTTAATATCAAATTCTGTCAGATTTTTCTGCTTTCGATTCATCAGTTCTACACTGTCGAATGTCATTTGTTTAGAGATATCTGTCATTTATTTTTGGTTAATTCTGTAAAAAAATTGTGCATGAAGTTCCATTTAAGTCCTTTCAATAAACTTACATGCAAGTATCATGTCCACATCTACATACAACAAAGTACGTGTGCATCAAAAACATATTGTCCGAATATTTAAAAAATTATGTCTACAGTAGTTTAAACTTACAACTACTTTGCATTAGGCAGCATACTCCATGCAAATACTAATTTTTCTCCAGTTTTTGTTTGTCACTAAAACCCATTTTGATATTATTTACAGTATTTTAAACCACTATATTCCATTTAAAACTCTACTTAAATAATTATCATTAGTTGTCCTTGGGTTTTTACCTTTCGTCTTCTTGTTCAACCTAGATGATCTTTTGGATGGATTTTATCAACACCTCTTACAATATTTCTATTTTTGCTTAGACTGACAATTACGCTGCAATCACTCTATATTTTTTAAAATTTTGTTAGTTCATTGTGAAAGATCCAGGAAGTTTAACCGATCATGTTAGTAGCAAGATCCAATTTGAACAGCAAAACTTTTAAACTTCCCGAGTCCTATTACCGAATTGCCCTCACTGATCTGAGATGTGAACTTGAGCATCATGTCAACAGGCGCAGATCCAAGGGGGGGGGGGGGCGCCAACGAACCTGGGCTCCCCTTTTGACTTGACTTTGGACCTCTAAAAGTGCACCAGAGATCATCTATAGAGAAAAATTTTAGGCGGGCCATGGACCCGCGGTTATTTCCGTCAGATTACTGTTAAAATCTCTCACTTGTGTTTGTCCAAATTGACATCGCCCCCCCCCCCCTTTTTGAGTTCCGCTGTCTCCGCCCCTGTGTCAAGATGGCTTATTTTATAAGATTTACCAGAGCTTATGATAAAATGAACCCAGTCATAAAATCCAAGTGGAAACAGTTGTAAGATTTAAATTAAACTTTGGAATGTATTGTTGTCTCCGCCAATGAAGATAACATGGTTATTTTTCAGTTGTGTTGGTGGGTGTGTTTGTCTTTTCGCAGCATAACTTCAAAAGTAATTGACAGATTCTGACGAAAATTCTAGGGATGCTTGAAAACAACTTAAGGAACAATTGATTAAATTTTGGTGAAGATCAGTGGTTGCATCCACCTGTGGGGGCCTCCGGAAAAATGATGGTTTCCAGCGAACGATCTGAAGTGGAGCTTCATGCTATAATGATTTTTCATAAAGGGAATAATTAGCCAGATCGCTGTCACCTTTACTGTTACTTTCTACACACTGTTCTTATAATGGTTCCTTGTTGAAAACAACCAACTGACGCTGTTCAGTAGCTTTGTAGTAAACACTAAAAGATGAGCAAAAACAAGAACACTGTACAGATATTGTAAACGGTTAAAGCTGTATTTGCGAGAAAGTTGGGTGCTTGGCAGAGGTTTGCCTTCTCTGAATGCTTCTAGTCACTCATGGTTTTGGTAAAATATTTTGTATTTAAAATCCTGTGTGATGACAGCTTTAGATGCATGTAATAAAACTGCATCATAAAATTCATCATCTGCTAAGTCCGCTAAAAATATAGCAATGGCTTACATGGTCATCAAGGGCTGGTTGAATACACGAATACAAAAAACAATTTAAAAACATTCCATATTATTCCACAACATTTTTTTAGTTACTTTGCATAGCCTTAGCTAAAACTAAAATCACAAAAATGACGTGTTCCAATAAGTGCACAGTCTTACCTATACATGCTTCACCATTGCTGGTTTGTTGGTACCCGCTGTTACATATGCAACGATGGATGGAACCAGAACTGACGCATCGGCCGTTGGTACATAGATTACGATTTTGTGCGCATTTATCAGTCGGTACGGCTGTAAATAATAACATTTTATTACATTAAAAAAAAATCAAGCTACCATCTATTATTATTATTATTATCATCTACTATATTATATTTGTTATATTTTAATTATTATTGTAATATTATCAGTAATAACAAGGGTTAGTGAAGCAACAGCCAAGAGTTAGGTACAATGTCAAAATTATCCATCTGCAGTTACTGCAGTAATTCAGTTACAACAGTAGTTCAGTAACAGAAAGAGAATTACTGAAAATGATATGATTCCTTGTGTGCCAATGCAAGTTACCAAAGAAAAAATGGCACTGCATTAACTGAGTAGACTTAATAGCACTAGATTACTGCAGTAGAAAAATTTTGGCATGGCTTTTTAAAAAACACTGATAAATTTGCTAAATAGAGAAGACAAGCAGAGGGTGAAGTGTTAATAATGCTTAAGGTAAAACATCAGCAAAAAAGTTTTAAAAAAGTGTTAAATGAAGCAAAGTCAAGCAAGATCTGGAGATCATCGTAACAATGTACAGAAGCCAATGGCTTAACAGTTCATGTAGGGACACCACGATGCATTGTCAAAATATTGACACAGGTTTTCATCCATCTTGCAGCTAACTTTTAATGGTGAGACAAGTCTTCTTAATAAAAGTTAAGAACTGTAGGATAAGCTTAGTCAAATGGATCATGTGCACGTTTATCTTTCAAGACAATTGTTGTGCAAGTTGTGTGGCCGAACAGTTAAGGCAGGGGAACTATTAGTCAGCGAAAACAGTAGCATGGGTTCGAGGCCCGCACGCACTATGGTTCTGGTGGTGGAAAAAATCTTCTCGGATAATGATTTCAAACCGTAGACCCAGTGTAACCAAACAGCTCATGTGTAATATAAAGAACCCAGTACATCTTTCGTGATGAGTAAGGGATACCAAGGTGTACTAGTCCATACATCCCATGCTGTTGACAGCAGAATGTAGATTGAAGCAATGCAAGGAATCCTAAAGTCCTGACCTCTTGATTGGAAACTGCACCTGAACTACCTTCAGGAAATAGCAAAATACAAACATAGCTTAATTATTAGACAACAATCAAAGGTAAAACAACTTTAAATGGGCATCGAAGTAGTGAGACCTGAACATTATATGTAGAATAGTTGTTAGTGATACTATTATCCAAGTGACAATAAAGACACAAGCAAGTTATGTAGCTCAGATTCTTAAACAGCAGATGAACACAGAAAGCCAAAAAAGAAAAGTTTGCTATATGGATTTCAAGATATGTCAATAGTATTTGATAATATAATGTAAATTGAGGTGTTATTTTAATTATAACTGTTATGATTATGTCACAGAAGTGTATATGACGATACTAATTTGAATATAGCTGCCTTACCAAAGGACAAACCAGCATGCCTTTGATAACTCAGCATGAGGAGTCCAAACACGTGCTTCCACTTCTCTCACTTCTTCATTATATTATGTGTAAGGGTAAACTCTTTAGTCAAACAAATACATGTTGGTTATTGGGACTGACATTAGTAGTAATATTTTTAAGTAGTCCACTTGCAGATAAGAGAATCAATCAACTCTTCAAATAACTGACAGTAAATTCCTTTAGAACATGCCTGGTGTAATTTACACAAATGTTATGCAGATTAGAGCAGAGGTTAGTCGCTTTATAAAGAAGCTAATTGGCATCGCGGTCTTACCAATGCAGGCTGCACCGTTACTTGTGGGTCGAAATCCACTGTTGCAAATGCACCGATGCGTAGACCCTGAGCTGATGCACCGACCGTTAGGACATAGATTACGATTCGCTGTGCATTTATTGGTTGGCGTTACTGTAAATGAAATTTGGTGTAATTATATATCTATGGAATTCCTTATATTTGTTAAGAGCAGGTTTAAACAAAATATATCTACATCCTGCAAATCTATTTCTAACAGATCAAAATTTCTCATTTACAAACTTTTCATTTTATTTAGCAACATCAAGTGTTGTGTAAATGAAGTAAACTTTATATGCCTTACCAAGAACACACGAGTCTCCTCTACTTGATGGCCGGTATCCGTCATTACATATGCAACGATAGCTAGTACTCAAACTCACACAACGGCCATTTGGACAGGGGTTAGCAGCGAGGGCACACCTGTCCACAGCTTCAGCTGAAACAATAAGCATAAATGTTTATGTTCCAGTTGATATTCATATAAATCATATTTTTCTAACATATGTGGAGCCATTTCAAAACTAGATATTATAAGTAATAAATAAACCTACATATGCAAATTTTCATCCCAAACTGGACACTCGTCAGGCACGTCTGGTTGATGCATGGATCAGATCAAAAATTTGCAAATCAAGTTTATCTATTACTTATAATACACAATCTAGTGTCGGAACGTCTTCACGTATGTTAGTATGACACTTCAAAATATAAATGGTCTCGTAACATGCTTAAACATGAATCTTACAAATCAATTACAAACATAACAAGGAATGTCAGCAATTAAAATGAACTTTCTTTTTCGTTGATCCAAACAGTAAAGAAATAGTAATCATATTAAAAATTAAGTTTCATTCCTAGGGGTTATAAAAACTTGAATTGACCAACAAGGCTAGAAATTAATTGCATGTTTTTTGACTCAGAAATATTGAAATAGATAGATAGTAATAATGTTGGTTAAACTTTAAAATGTATCAATACAAAGTACAACTAAAAGCAAAATGTCTACCTAGTAAATTATTACAAGGCGGTAACCATATACTTATGAGACCCAAATTTGATCTCTAACTACCATCAAGTGCAAGCATGGTTGTCTAGTGGTACAAATACTAGGATAGTGATCTGGAAAAGTGGTTTAAATCCTACCCAAGAACAACTTGGAAATTACTTATGTTAGAAATAACAAGGCAATTATCATTAAAATAGAGATGGACTGTTATCTACTGTATACATTCTTGTATTCATAGCAATGTATTAAACAATAGACTCGCAATAAAATAAAAATGCACCTATGCATACAAAACCATTACTTTATGTACCATGTATTACGTGTATATCTATATGTCCTCTGATCAGTAGCAACACATTGAAAAATAGAAAAACAATGAATGGTAAAAACTTACCTATGCATGCAAGACCGTTACTTGATGTAAAGTACTCTGAATTACATGTACATCTATATTTCATCTGATTGGTAGCAACACATGAAACAATAGAACAACAATGAATGGTAACAACTTACCTATGCATGCAAGACCGTTACTTGATGTACGGTACCCTGCATTACATGATCTATATGTCCTCTGATTGATAGCAACACATTAAACAATCGAAAAACAATGAATGGTAACAACTTACCTATGCATGCAAGACCGTTACTTGATGTACGGTACCCTGCATTACATGATCTAT
>JAOTQE010077816.1:0-16055 GCA_025631205.1 Nesometra sesokonis
CTTAGACACCAGGCATTGATTGTGTGCACTCTTGTGGCGGATGTCTTTGCAGCTGGAAAGCAGCAGAACGGCAAATCATTAGAGAACGACAGATGGCGCTGTATATTATAAGTAGCCGACGACCGGAAGTGAATTTTCTATTATACGGGCTACTGAAAGATGACACGGCGGTCGGATGTCTATCGTTTTTAACAAAACAAAATGTCGGGAAACTTTATATCACATACATACATACACACATATCAAGTGACTGCAATAGTCCCTATGCATGCAATGCATAGGAACTAAAAATGAGATTCCATTTAATTTTACGGAATTACCATTGTAATACAATTTTTACAATTTACCAAAAAAACAATAGTTAAAAATTGGCAGCTGTAAAAATATGGTAGGATTAAATTGCAAACAGAATAATTCTGGATTTTACAGAACATAATTTATGCTTAGAGAATAAATAGAATTTGTAATGAAGATGTCAATAGTAATCAAACAAAAGATACGGATGAAAAATGCATTGCACACAGCAACATAAATATGTATCAGCATGTTTTCTCTAATCATTTTTTTTTTTCATCCGCCATAGTAATACTGGATTTTAGAAAACATGAATATAATTGAACTAGAGATGCTAATAGCTTTTCTTGTTGCTTCAAGTATCATCACTGATAACAATTAACATTAATTAACATTAAAATTTCTTTTACAGAGCAAGACTACTCGCCCAATGTCCAGAGAAACTAAATTAATAATAATGGTATATGCATCTAGAACCCCGTTCCGCAAACTATAGGCCGCGGCCCAAAGTAGGGCCAAGAAACATTTTGTACGGGCCGCGAAACTTCTGGCTCGTGGATAATTTTCTGTGGCCGAGAACGTATTGTATGTGCCTCTAAGAGTGCACCAGAAAGACTTATAAATGAAAATTTTCCCGGGTCCTGGATCCACGCCTTCAAATCAAATGGAATTCTAAGATAAAAGGTATTATATTTATCCACATACCATCTTAAAACATTCCTGAAAAACAAGTACAAAATGACAATCTTAGTAGTTCTTCAACCATGTTCACATGGGTACAACTTAATATGAAGACATTCCTTTTTTTCTTTTTGATTTACTTTTATGTCAAAAAGACTTATTTAAGTTAAAATGTATTAGAACTATAAATATATATCACCTGAAAGTCATTGCTGAAAAACAATTCAAAAACTACAGCATTGGCAGTTCTTGAACCATGTTCATGTGGTTACTGCAAGCACATATTTATTATAAATATGAAGACATTTATTTTCTTACAAGCTTGGGGGCATCATTTATTACCATGGTAACAGAAGCGGCATTGATTATATAGCAGTATCTATTTGTCTTTACTATTCTGTATTAGTAGAAGTATCTTGTATCATCCATTTTAAATGAAACATAACACAACATGTACAAGTTGTATTACATGCTATAAGGATAAAAGAAAATAATTCAATAGAAAAAATAAAATATTTTCCAACTATTGTGAATGATAAATGCATAAACATAAAGTTAACTCTATTAAAACCGACTATTCTGAAGACTGGGCTTCACACTAAACCGGAATCATGAAACCAATGTAAACAGGTGAACTTGAATCTCACTAAACCAGACCTTTGTAAGATACCAAAATCATGAAACCAATATAAACAATGATAAATTTTACTCTCTCTAAACCAGACGTTTTTAAAGTCTCAAAATTATGAAACCAATGTAAACATAGGTAAACTTCTCTCTCTCTCTCTCTCTCTCTCTAAACCAGAACTTCGGAAAGTCCCAAAATCATGAAACTCATGTAAACATTGGTAAAATTTACTCTCTCTAAACCAGACCTTTTTAAAGTCTCAAAATTATGATACCAATGTAAACATAGGTAAACTTGACTCTCTCTCTAAACCAGAACTTAGGTAAAATTTACTCTCTCGAAATCAGACCTTTTTAAAGTCCAAAAATCATGAAACCAATGTAAACATAGATAAATTTTACTCTCTCTAAACCAGACCTTTTTAAAGTCTCAAAATTACGAAACCAATGTAAACATATTTTTCTGAAATTCCTAGCTTCTTTTATTTTGAAGAAAGACGTATTGCGGTTTAGCATAATGCACTAAACACTAAAGACAATATCATTATTAATGTATTATTTATTATATGAGACACATGTTTAGATCATGTTTGCAATTATATAAGGCTCCTAAATATCTAATATTAGATGAAATTAAAGATGTGTCAACAAAATAATGTTTATAACAAGTTGATTGAACAGCATTTAATATATTGTAAATATACCAAGTAATCTACCATGTAACAAACACTGATATCTCTAATGGTTTATTAAAATCGTGCCTGGATCTACTAGCTAAGAATGTTTATAAATAATACAAGGATAACATGCGGCATAGACTTATGCGAGATATTAGGCAATCACTGGAAAACTCAAATTTCATTACCGCAGCAGTAAATTATAACTACATACAATATTATTTTGTTATCAGTTAAAAGCAAGTAAACAGCAAAATTGAACATTAAGTTATAATGGCTATTTAGTTACATTTAAAAAAAAAAAAAACATTTTTGCTGATGAAGATGGTATTTATGATAGCGAAGATGATGACAGTGATAAGGAAGATGGTGGTGGTGGTGACGATGATTATGATGATGATGATGATGATGATGATGGCGATGACGAAATTTAAAAAAAAGCAAGGGGCATATAAAGGAATAACATGAGTCCATATGTCCATTAAATAAATATTTAAATAAAAAAAAAACAAAACATACTAAAATAGTTACTGTATACTCAAACACAACTCATAAAAACATCTAAAATGTCAATGGAATATGAGTGTATTTTGTAACACAGACAAGCTGAAATAATAAAGCAAGGCTTTGAATAACTAATACTATAATCTAAGAAAACAGCATGCAAAATAAAAAAAATAAAAACCATGATCTCTAAATATTAATTGTCAATGGATGATGTTTATGCGTTTCCATGGTAACAAATCTTCACAGGTTTTTACGTGGCATCATCAGGAAGAAGCAAATTAGAGTAATTCATTGAGATGAGTTGATATCGTACGATCTCATCAGATCTTAATCAATATCTGTTTGACATAACATATCATATTTGCACATAAATATGTGAATGAATATTGCAAAACGGTTCTTAATGAATTGCGGAAGCGAGTATAAAGACAAAAATAGATTCTGATCTTTGTTGAATATTACATAACCTTTAAAATGTTCTTTCAATATGGTTGGCAGATAGGGGCGGCCGTTAAAGAAAAAATAGACAACATGAATTTGGTGACCGTTAGGGACAGAATAGACAACATAAATACATGGAAGATACAAGCGCATGTGTAACCTCAAAAAAGACAAGCACAAACATGAAAAGTACAGGATTGAGTTGTTGAAGACAGCAATAACTACTCAAAGGCTGACGGCGGTGCCTGGCTGGTCAACCTACAAAATGGGAATGACAATTACCGGCCTATTACTATGTAATGCAGATATTTTATCTCATACTACCAAAGATTCCTCCCTGTACCATGGCATTTTGCCATGGTAGAGACAATGTACAAAATAATAATCAGAGAAGACACGAAATCAATAGCGTCTGTCTTGTCTTAATCTTGCACTCCACCAAGTTTTAAATCAATCAGACTTATTAAATTTTAGTTACTGTAGTAACAAACTTTGTACAACAAATCCGCCACAACCACCACCACACTTGAAACAAAGGGTAAACAGCCTTCCCTTGCTCTTGGCAGGGATGTAATTATGCAGGACAAAGGTGGGCGGGGCCGCCCACCCGAAAAATGTTCCACCCACCCTTAAGCATATTTAAAGACCTTCAACCAGCCTAAGTTGAACCTTCCACCCACCCAAAGCCTATGAAAAAGGTAAAATAACATTTTTAGTCATCATACCATCTACCCATACATTTTTGCTAGCCCACCCTTGAATTTTTCTAGCTACATCCCTGTCTTGGCGAGGTTAATATTAATTTACATATTTAATATAAATTAATAATTACAACAATAAAATTTGCATTACAAAATTCTACGCTCACTCTAGGGTCAATTTTTTTTTTAGCCACATTGGCTAAAGTTTGTAGATTTGTGTAGCCAAATTATATATTATTTAGCCATAATTTTAAAAATGATTAAAAACGACCACCAAATGGACATTTTTGGGGGATTTTCCTTTAGCCAAATTGGTGAAAGAGGTCAGATTTATTTTAGCCAATTGACAATTGTAGTAGCCATTGGCGACTTGGCGAATGGTTAGAGTGAGCATAGAAAATTGAATAGGAATCTTATTTGTGCAAGAAGATTATGATTTTACTGACATTAAAATTTGCTTAACACAAAATAATTTTCCATAACAGTGTATTTTGTCTTTGTTTCAAGTTCAATTCCACATGTTGAACTTCCATCATTAATTAAAAGTGAAGATTATGTGTACATCTTTAATAATTAAACTTAATCCTTTGGGAATTGTTATCCCTAATCCCTCGAACAGCTGGTTTAGCCTAAAGCAACCGACGATGCTAGGTATCAATTCATTTATGAATGGGCCTCAAATAATTAATAAAATTAGATACAAATATTACCTTATCTGTCCATCAATCATGCTGTCAAATTTGTAATAATTTTATGGATAATAAGTTTGAATACAGTATAATTCAATTATATCTTTAAAAATGTAATATTGTAACACGTATAATATCAGAAAGTTATTAATTTTCAAAAAACCATTTAGCTAAGTTTGGAGAAAGGTAATGTAACATTGAATCTGGAAATTGAAAATATTAAGGATTTTGAACATGCTTAATTTTACAACGAAGACCCATTCTTCAATGTAAACAATTTTTAAATGCTAATTTCTATTAAACTACATCAGACTTTTCACGCTGCCCTGGAGGCAGATACAAACAAGAGGGACCAAGAATAAGAAAGAGTAGGTATCATAAGCATATTCTATGAAGGGAAGGGGACTGAGAAAAAAAAACTACCAAGAAACTACCAAAAATCTAATTAAATCACAAAAAGAAATTGCTTCAATAACCGATTGTATTATTTCTAATATTGGAACAATACAATTACATTAATAATTAAAATACTATTTACATTTTTTTATTGAAAAATGAAACCAAATACATTCGATATTGAATGTTGTGAATTTTTACTGCAAAAAATAGGTCCCTGATATCATTCAAGGTCATTAAAATGGTGTAATGGCCTACATAGCAAATAAGGGATCAATTGGGAGAATAAATTGGAAACAAAATAGTCCCATACCCAATAGCAAAGTGATTCCAACAAAGAAATTACAATTTCATATTGCATGCGCCAGTATCAAATACCATAGTACGTTCCCGAGAGAACGGCACTTAAGCTTCTCCTTCAGTCACAGATTGGTTCTGCAAGTAGAAAGTCTAACATGAGTAAACATCCAATGTCTAAGGAGAGACCGTAGAGTTTATGCATTGCTAGGATTTAGTATTTCTTGAGTAAACTCGGTAAAATTATAAAACAAAATGTTCATAGATGGAACGATACAAACCACATTTGTGAACAGAAGAAAGTAAGGCTATACTGTACAAATAATCGCTAACAGCTCGACCAACAAGTGTGGCGCTGTGCCGTGGTCCCGAGGGACAGGAAAGCTTTAGAAAGACCTAGTCATTTACGTTATCAGTGAAAATGTCCGGGTTTTGCACTTTTTGTAATGGCAAAATATTGATTGAATAGAAGGCACGAGACTGATCGTTTTCAACAACAGTATCAAATTCCTTGATCGTAATTAAAATTATAAATTTAAAATCAAGTGATGAGCATTATAATTTATTAAATGCGCAGCGTTTTAATTATGTTATTACATTAAACTTTTATATTAAATATGTGTATGGAAACTCTATAAAATTGTATTATACGATTACGTTTTTTTTAGAATGCATTTCACACAAAAATAGCAACCTATATTCTATCAAAAGAAACAGCAATTTTTTTTTATTTTTAGAAAGTCACCTTAATATAAAAATCATACATTGAAAATACTTGGTAGATTGCAAAAACACTTCATTTAAAGTAAACTAAATATAGTTATTTCAAATTATTTCAAACCTCTTTGGTTGAAATTCAATTCCACTTTGAACAAAGCAGAAATAATGGGATCTTTTGAAATCCGACACACATGTTGTTTTTTCCTTAATTTCTTTCTTATATATTGATTGACAAAAATTCAGCATACACAGCAAAATCGGCAACTGTTGCCAAGCTAAACACTAGAATTCTTATTCAGTACAAAACAAGTGTAAAATAAGAAAAGAAAACTCCATGTTCTGTCCGACGCCGACCTAATTAAAAATTGAAAAATCAACTAATTTTTCTCAGGTCTTTGGACATGTATAGTCCACAATACAATTGAAACAATAGGTTATTGTGCACTAAAGCCTTTTGATTTATTCTTCGAGGGTAACATCCATATGTTGGGGTTTTGTGTACCCATTCAGCCAATTGATACGCATATTGCAACTGTATATTTTCTCACAATAACGACATTTCAGAGTTAAGATTTGTCTATAGTTTAGCACGGGTTGAGTTTCATCCTGCAGACAATAGCAGTTCAGTTAAGCGGACCAGGTGATGATTTAAGATCCTTTGAAATTTGCCGCAAAAGAGAGAAACGGAAATAAGTGATGTTAAACAGAGCGTGAAAAGATGTAATAAGTCACCACATAATTAATTATGAAATAAAAATTGCAAGGTAATTAAGGAACTGTTAGCAGGTATATAAAAACATGACCTTCACAAAATTCAAAATTTAGAAAAAAAATTAGACAAAAATTGTTACAAAATAACTTCTGATTCACATCAAGTCCATCAGTATCAGTATACAGATGAACCTTCCGTAAGCGGACACCTTCGGGTCCAGGAAAAGTATCCACTTACGAGAATTACAGCCGATAGAGGACCAAAGTGGTAAAATTATGTAAACGTCCTTGTGTCTGATATTTCATGGCATTCTCAACAGAAATGTTCTCCTAAATATCTAGACACCGCATTCTATAATTTATTAAATATGTTTGTTATCATTTTTTAAAATTGGTTTAGTAATATGATTCTCATCCATTACAGTATAAGGACTATTTTGTACAGAAATTTGTAAAATCACTAAATTTTCCCGGATGTCCACTTATGAGAAGTAAATTAATGTACACAAAATGTAATTTTTAAAACAAAAAGTGTCCGCGTCCGCTTATGGGAGGTGTCCGCTTACGGGAGGTACCAAATGCACTGATTAGATAGGAAGAAGACAGGTCTTTGAATTAGTGTTCATTATGGGAGGTGTCCGCACAGGGAGATTCAACTGTATAGAATCAAAATTTACAAATTACAAACATAACCTAGTAGCTTATCATTTATTATTAGTGAGATTTTGATTTGGAACATTCGCCTTTCACTCGGACACTTTCACGCAGGAAACCGTCATATTACTGGAATTTCTGTGTGAAAGGGTTTAGAACGGCAATAATGGCGGCATGGTTATGGTAACAGTGCAGTATTTTTTGTGTGAGAGGGGCTTAAGCCATTACTCCTTTGGCTTGGCCCTGCCACATATGTTTCTAATAGTACTATGCGATGGTTTTGTCTACATAGAGGCCACTCTTCTGGGGAAGAAAGTACCATGTGTACATAGTCTATATGAAGTGTATTTACACACTGAACAACTTGCAAAAACTGACCAGCCAGCGTGAGATGCTTATATACCAAGGTATTGGTCATTATTGGTCACGAAAACAATCATTTACGCCTATGGGAAAATCAGAATTAGACCTCTGGCAAAACAGGTAGGTACACATGAAATCATTCGGGTACCTTTGGTGCGACTATAAAAACATCATTAAAATCATATTATAATTAGAGGCACACTTTCATAGCCCACCAGAAAGAAATTGCTCAAAAAATTAAAAAATATCCGGGAGGTTTAACGTTATCAATACCACTTCTATTGTAGTGAATTTTGATTGTTAATTATTGCTGGTTTGTCATATTAAAACTAACCTATATAAGCCCATTTTAAAATTATATAAGGCCTAAAAAATAATTATGTTGCCCTAGCACACCATTTTTGGAAAATGTGCATCAGGATATTTTTTAGTAGGGCATTGCCACTGTATTTTAAAGTGATCCAAAACTTTTAAAGTCAGGGCAGCATTTTTTATATTATATGTTTATATTTCTTAATTATTTGGCTAAATATATGAAATTATCTAGACAATTATAAGAAATTATCCCAAAAAATAGACCATAGGGGTCATACTAAAAAAATTAAATTTTAAAGCAATTAAATAAACCAGAATTAAGTTAAATGCACTATCATTTTATGTGTGACTTTATACCCACACGTTAATATTTCTCCTTATTTCAACCTTTCCACTACAGTCACACAATATTCAACAGAAAATACCTACATTCAGAAAGTCACCCCATTGATTAATCATGCTCGTTAATCTCGTCATCAATAATGTAATTTATTATCTCTACAATTAAAGTTAATATATCTTCCTTCTGCTTGATCTTGATGCATATCACAGAGTTGGAATTTTCTGTTTCCTGTCAGACATAAGATGTCGTTTGTTACTCCATCATGTAAAACGGATATAGAATTAATGAATATAAGATTGTGTGATCATATATATTTTCAATAGTATATATCAAATTATATTGATGCTACGCTTTCAATCAAGAAAGCGTATACTCCATAGAAGAATTTTGAAAAAAGCAGTATTTAAAATTTCCTTAAGAAATGACAGAGGCGGATTTAGGGGGGTTCGGGGAGTTTAAAGGGCTTAAGCCCCACTATAATTGAACTAAATATTTTTATTTCATGGTTCCAATGAAAATGAACTGGTAAGTATAGAATGAATGTGACCAAAAGACAACCCTCCCCCTAGTGACATAGAAAGACATATTTTCACAAGGAGGCTTTTTGCTCACATGTCAAAATGAAACCAGGGTAACTCTCAATCCTAGATCCACTCCTGTTGTTTTCTTTGTCCAATATAACATAAAAATGTTAAGTTGGGTTTACCTTCTCAGAACACTAACCTTTTAACTATGTCCTATCATAAAAATTAAGTAAACATTATTTTTTTATAGAATTTCAAATCTCTGTAAAAAAATCTCATAAATAATAGACAATTCTTTATTGCAATCATAAATATTGCACAGAAGTATTTCATAATATTCTTTAGTTATTAGTAATATTAAAATGATCAGCCATTTAACTCATATAATTCCTCTGTGTTCTTTCCAACCAGCTCAATATCTGATTGTGTAATTGTTGTTTTAATTACAATAATATTAACAATGTTAAAGAATTGTTTTTTGATAGTTTACCAGGCTCCTTATTGAAAAATTTTATCCTTACCCTAAGGGTCAATTCACTTTCATGCTGCAGGCAATTGCTGCACACAAAACATGTGAATGTCCACAACAACACAAAGTAAAAATAATAAAATCCAAAATCTTCTTCAAAGAGCTAAATCAAATTCCCTAGGCACCAGTCTGTACTTTTGCAGGGTACACAGGCGGCTTCTGACTGGCCTTGGAAACCACTGGCCTAAGGGACGAGGGCCTGAAAAAATACTTACAAATGCCAAAGGAGTTGATCTACACACTTCTGTAGTGTGGTGGCTGATGATGATGGATGATAAGAAAAACACTTACCACAAGCCAAACAAGAATTTTACTTCCCACCTTTTTTCTAGGGATGATTTCAACAGATGATATTTTGTCAACACTATCATTACATTTTATAGTGTTAGTACCATTTAATTGTTTTATTGTTACACATTTAATATATCAAATAAAAGCCCGCCAAGTACAACCCAGTTTTATGATTCCTGATGATGAAATAATTGATGTTGAAATATTTAACCTAATATATTGGTCTGTTATCTTACTTGGAATATTATGTTATATACTTTTATAGCCTTTTCCTAATAATATTTTTTTATCTTTTTTTAAGTATATGCTAATTAATTAAAGAAATGTTTTATTTCGAAGTGTTTAATATAACATTCTATTCTATACTGCTACCGAACTAATTGCAAAAAAAATTATGTATACTATATACAATCATATATTTATTTTACCTTATTTTACTAAATTTTATATTTTCTAAATGATGCTAACTAAACAAATCACTGGTAATAGTCAAATCCAAAGTAAAGTAAAATAAAAAAAAACTATTAGGCCCTATAGACAAATACAAATATAAAATACAAGCACTTCAAAATAAATTACACAAAAACTACTGATGATAGTCAAAATAAGGGGGAGGGGAAGAGAGGAATTGGAAGATTAAACCTGTCAATCCCACCCTTCCCTATAAATCTGTCCCTGTAATAGTAATGTGCTATATACATTGAGCTGTAAACATAACAGTATGCAGCATTAAATATATCTCTAGTTTGTTTAATCAATGCATAAACAAACTACAGACACAATTTATATTTCAGAAATTTATATTATACTATACGTGAGTAAGTTGATAAAAATCTTGTTTTATTGCTAAAAAATCAATAAAAACCTATCCTCAATGACATGTATCTTGGAAATTATGACACATTCAAGGACACATAGAATATCATATCTAGTTCAATAACTATATTTTTTTTCATTTAGAATTATAAAATGGCATATCTATACCAATGGGGGCTATCCATAAATTACAGTCGACTTTCTCATTTACAAACTTCTCATTTACAAACCTTCTATTTTACAAACCTTCTATTTTACAAACAATATTCAGTTAATGACGTCTTTAAAATAATGACCAATGATATAATTATCTGATAATTTATCATTGATATTTGTTTTTCATATTGTTTTCCTCCTAGTTCATCTAAACAACATGTTTTAACAACCAAGAGAACAAAAACGAAGTATTTTGGAGGTCTTATTTTACCAATTTTCATGAACCTTCGCATTTATAAACTTTCTCATTTACAAACACCTTTCAGTCAGAGGGGTGTGTAAATGAGAAGATTGACTGAACATAATGCACAGATGTGTGGGTGGGTGGGTATGTACATTGCGTTACAGGGGGGTTGGTGGGTTTTTATATTTGTGTTACATTCTTATTTCACTCATATTACAGATCAATATTATGGACATCAGCATATTCAGTTTATTTAGTAATTAATATTTAATATTTCAAATTACACTACAGGGATATGGATACCTGGTACATATTAGATTAAAATAAATATTATAGTAATGTTATTGAACATTAATTCAGTTATTTCCTTTAGATTAAATGAATATATACTCATAAATCCTGTTTATTAGCTCATTTGGTATACAGTGTTTTTTATTCATGGGGGGTGGGAAGGGGAAGGAGAGTATTGAGACAAGTATTACTTCATTTTGAGATGGCTCTTAATTACAGAGTTACAATTCCTTATATGGTGGGTCTTTGAAATGGGGAAACATAGCGTTGCATAATTTATGGACAGCCAGTTAGCCTAGGAACTCCAACAGCAAACTATTTTTTCTAAAAAGATGTCCCAGCAAGAAGTGATACACACCTTACATATATAATTTAAATAAAATGAAAATTTAAACAAATATGAACAAACTTGGTTGCAGCACTTTTTTGTAAATAATTATTTGTTTAGAAATATTGGACTAACTTTTCTTTCATATATTACATTTTTAAGTTCAACTTAGATTCGTAAGACATGTTCTGAAAAGTTGACAGGACCACATGCTTGTACTTAAAATGTAATATATTCCTTTTGTTAATCCAAAGCAATTTAAATATACAAATTACACAATAATATAATAATATTATTATAGATCCACGAGTCAGTACAACGATCAAATTTTGTTTTATAGCTATTAAAATCAATAATAAAAATTCTCAATGGCATGTACCTTGATGACATTACTCAAGTTGTATAATATTCTAAGATCCAATTCAATAATAACTACATATATTTTCCATAGCACGACATATTGTATTCATTTTAATCAAAATTTCCTTTCTATTCTAAATTATTTCAATTTAATTCCTAAAATGTTAAACAAATCATTTTAATTTATGCGCTAATATTATTTTATTTAAATTAATGACATAAGTTGAAATTCTAGACATGGTAAGGGGTATGCATCAGACATGCTGTCTACTATTCTAATCTATATCTAATATTGGTAACATGAACACAATAATCAATTTGTATTGTATCAAATCTACAATAGATGATTTATTGGTACGGCACTACAATTACATAGTGCGGGGATGTGGACTGAAAAAATTCAGAGTGGTGAAAATTTAAGGGATAAAATGTGAGGTCTCACCACAAAATGAGTCGCATCGTAGGTGAGATCAAATTGAGATAATCAACAAAATAGGTCTGAAGTCAAATTTTGAGAAATTTAGTTTTAATCAAGTATGAGTGCTATGGTACTTATATTTCGTCACAATATACGTTTTAGGTCAGTTTTCATGAAGGAAAGTGTCTTCCATGCAGATTTTCTGAAATTTACAATCTTTAATTGTTTATTTTTAGATTGTTTTATTGGCGGTTGTCTCAAAATCATGGTTTATGAAAACTTCAAATGCTCATATCTCAGGACTTACTTATCCAGCATTTAAAGTGTAGATTACAGCTTACAGTATGCTCTATTTGAAGGTACCAATAACTCAATTTTGAATTTTTCTACCATGAGACTCATTTTGTGGTGACACCTTACAAATGTTGTATAACAGTAGCTTGATGAATTTCAGAGGAATAGGATCGTTGACAACTAGAAATTTTACTGCGGGTTAAGCCCTCACTGCATCGTGCGGCGGTCGTACGACGGTCGTACAACCAAACCGTCGCTCCCTGTGTGTATGGTTTCCAGACGCAATGACAGTCTTCTACTCGTCGGCTGACGGTGTTTAATTTAAAAAAAAAAAACTGTCAGCCGATGAGTAGAACACTCATCACATCTGGCAACCACACACACAGGAAGCGACCATCGTTCGACTGTTAGTTAGTGCCCGGCTTTAGGTGTTCACTTTGAGAAATTTGTCTCCTTTTTTTTCACGTCATTTTTATATCTGTATTGTTTTCAGAGATTATAGATTGAAACCCCTTGATCCCCTTGTATTTTAGTTAAAACTGTGGTAAAAATTTACTTCATAATAAAATTCTAATCACAAAATCACAACAATATTCCTCAGCATAACAACTTCACAGCATTAAAATATGATAAAGATACTTTTTTTAACAATTCTCTGCATTCAATGTTCATTAGTGTGTACAGGTTTTGGCCATACTTCATGGCTGTGATTCACCACTACAATGGCGCCCTCTTTGACTAGGGTCTTTGTTTAAACTGGGTTGATGTTGATATATTTCAATGGCTTCTCTGATACGGCGTTTCCATTTATCCGAGTGTAGGCTCATGATTTTAAAGCTTTCATCAAGAATCATGGTTCGTACCGACAGAGTGTTCCTGGGTAGGACAAAGTCTAAGGTTTCGGTAGTCTTTGACCCTAGTAGCCAACTGACGCCCTGTCTCGCCGATGTAAGAGACAGGACAGTCACCACAGTTATATTCATATATAAAGGTATCTTTTTCATATTTTAATCATTAAAAATGGAACACAGAAGTCTTCATAGTGTCAACTTCACAGCATGTATGCAATTTTTAAATTGTAAGAACACTGTAAATATTGACTGAATAAAGCAGAAAAATATACCATGTGCCTAACACAATATGTTGTAAATAAATAAACAACTGCGCTGATGTTATTGCATTAGATCCATCTATGAAATTATATAATAAAAATGAATGCAGAATATATTTTTATGACGAGCTTAAAATCAATTTTCTTACTATCAATTTTGTACCAAATGTTGTAAATTAAAAATACTGCGAATGAAATGGCCTTCGAAAAGATAATCAATTTTTTAATAACATTGTTACGTCAATAATAGCAGCTTTCAAGTAGTGAGGTCAAATCTATCTAAGGTGAAATATAGAATATATGCAAATTATATGTGATATTTTATATTGAATAAAAACAACTACAAGGCAAAGTAACAAGGATTATGTAAAAATATGATGTTATTTAACTGTTTGAAGATTTGCATTATGAAATATTAATTCAAATCTGCTGTTTTAAACGGTTCAATATTATGTAGTATTAAACCACGTATGAGTAATATCCAACCCTTGTTTATTTGAGAAACCGATTGTGCATACGCAGTATAACTGTAGACAGCCTGCACAATACTGTTATAATCACCCATTATAATTTGGCATTTTGTGCAATTGACTAGTGTTGCTTATAAAGGATTTTTAAGTGATAAAGATCTAGAACTTAACAGCATTACAATACTCGGTCGGGACAACAGTGGCAGCACCAGAATTTCCCCGACAGAATGGCAACACCCCCGTCAGAGAAGGCATGAGCCGTGCCTTAGATGGAATTTTTCTCTCGTAGAGGCACCTCAAAGAAAAATTCCACACCCCTCCCGTGGCCAACTCCCAACGTCCACCCCACATATAAGTCTCAACTCAACATTTTGTTTCAGTAATTTTCTTTCAGCTACTTAACTAATACTGTAACTGAATTACTGCAGTAAATATAGGGGGTTAATTTTGACAAGATCCTTAGCACAATTATATTTACATGTGTGCAGTTTTTTGTAAGTTAAAGATAGTGCTTTACCAACTCAGCCAGAAAGGTTTAAGAAAACTGTTTTTAATTTAAATTGTCTATTGTTTGCAAATCAACCTTTTATTCATAAATATAGCAACAAACTAAAAATAAATGACATTAAAAGTTACTGTAAAATATTTATTTTTGTGTGTAAATGTTTGGGGTTGCTATTAATTACAATATTTGCAAATTATTATTTTTACAATTATAAATATTTGCTTCACAAAAACTTTCACAGAAATAAATTCTAACTGTGTTTATTTTTGCAGTAGACCATTTGACTGCAAAAAGCATGAAAATTAATGTACCCAGAAATTACCAGTAGCACTAAAGCTAAATACGCTACATGCTATGATGGATCTTCCATACCTAGTGTACATCTACATCTAGTTACTCAAGTTGGCGTCGGTGAAATCTTGATCTTTTGAGATTGATAATTAGTGAGAAAACGAACCCGGACTCTATGATTCAGTGCCTAAATTATCAGAATATGAACCATGCCGTGTGATTCAATGCTTAAATTGTCTCGCTACGTCTAAATGTATCGGATTCTATTAGTAACTTCAAAGCATTACAACTAGGCCGAGCATAGTTAGTGTTAGCCGCTGATTCGTTTATAAACCAATTAACTGCTTAATATTAGATTTTCAAGCTATCTAATACTTCCTCGCAAGCCTCCAAAGTGGGCCTTAATTCAATTGTTTTCAACTATGGAGAAGAATGAGACAAATTTATTTGCTAAACCTGAGTCATTCTCTAGGGAGCTTTTAGGTAACAAACATCAGAATTTATTGCATGGGTTAACCCCAGTAAAAACATCAATGAGTTTGTTTTCATCAGTTAACAAGATCAAAAAAAATAAAAAAAATGAATGACAGCTACCTGATCAACATTAATTACTGTCCAATGCTTTATTCACAGGTTTTTTTAAAATTTTATTAAATAATGAGGTTTGTGATGATTAATTTTCATGGTTTTGCTGCTTTTAACAACCTTAGGCACCATGTCAGTCCTGCAGAGTGTGTGGGGGTGTGTGTGCTTGGGGGGGGAGAGGCCTTGTGCGATGGTGGGTTTGTATGCATTTTCGAAAAAAGGTCACCTTTACCCATCATAAACTATGAGGAACATGCCTTGATACAAAGGAGTTTTAAAAAAACAATATTGTAATTCGATGGTTGGTTCCTACTGAAAATATCAAAGTTTAAGACTAGTAATTACAAATTGTAAGTGAATGCTGCGAAGCAAATCCTAGAAATGCGCCCCCGGACTCCCCGAAAAAATTCACCCTCTACCGGCCCA